>RJWM01033951.1:0-20357 GCA_004363535.1 Dasyprocta punctata
TTAATAATTAAATTATATTCCACTGTGTGCATGTATGGCAGTTTTATTCTTGTCTTAAAAGATGCACCTATTAATTGTAATATCAACTTTTCTGGATTAAGAATTCCTAAGTAGGTTAGTAGCACACATTTCTGGGAGTGTCTCTCAGATACTTCCAGAGAGGTTCGATATATGGGCCAGCAAACTGAGGGTGGAGGACCCAACTGAATTGTGTGTGGCTCCACCCAATGGACAGACAGCACAGGTAGAATTAAAGGGGAAGAAAGAAGTAGGCTGTGATTTTGGATGCTCTATTCTGCTTCAGAGAGAGTGTCTTTTTGCAGTCGTTGACTATAGATATGAAAATCCAGTTTCTTACCCTTCCAACCCAAGTTCACTTCAGCAACTCTACAGAGAATTTCTGTATCTTCAATCTCAAGATGGCACTGTATGTTTGACCCCTTTTGTCTCATTGTTTCCCACTTCTTGGATTGGGCAGTTACTGGCTCCTTCAGTTCTCAAATGTGCAGATGGTGTGATTGGTCATTGTGGCCTATTTGGTTTCTAATCCTGTAAGATTACTGTGGGTCTGATCCCATGTCCTCCCCAAGGCCTTGTGTAATCCGGGCAGGGCTGAGTCTGGCGTTTGTAATTGGTTTGTTGTCTGTCACTGGGGTTGGTGATGTGAGTCTTGCACCCGCTCAGGGGTGAAGCCGACATGCAGTGTAAGGGCGAGAGGAAGGCATGTGTCTCTCTCTCTTGCCTGAGTGCCTTGCTGTTTGTGGTGGTCATGAATGGTGACCCCACCACACCATGCTGCTTTGGAGCCAACTAAGTATGGACTGCAACCCCAAAAATCTGTAAGAAATAAACCTTTCCTGCCCTAATTTTGGGCATCAGGTATTCTGTCTCAGCAATGAGAGAAAAGTAACTAAGACAACTACCTATAAATTCCCTATTGATTTCTGTTGGTTTCCAGGTTAGGCCTATTACAAATAAAAGAACTATTGACAATTGTGTACTTTTTTATGGGTTATAAATTTTCATGCCTCTGGAATAAATATGCAAAATCGAATTGCTGATAAATGTATGCTTACTTTTTCTAAAATGAGTGTATCCACACTGATTAGTATCAGAGATCTAGTTTATCCACATATCCACTAGTGTTTACTTTTGTAACTATTTGTATCTGTTCAAATAGAAATAGGATTACACAAAGAGTTAGTGTGCAATGGATTCTTAAAAGTTAGTGACCTATCCTTGAAGAGAAGTGTTTAAAACATGTACCTAATTCATACTTGAGCTCTCCCTGAACAGCTGGTTTTGCTAATTTTGCTTCACATCACTTCTCTGTAATAAATTGTAGCTACGCGTATGACTATAGGCTAAGTGCTGTGAGTTCTTCTACTGAATGAGCAGTTTGGGAATGCTCACGTGGACTCCTGAACCAGTGGTAATGCTGTTTATCATGCTCCTAATATCTCATGGATCTGCCTATTGGCTACTGAAATTAAATAGCTTTTTATGCATTTGTTATTTATATATCATCTTAAATGAAGTATTTCTTCCTGTTTTTGTCTTTTGTCAATTTTTTAACGTTGGACTTTATTTTTTAATTTTTGAATTTTTGTAAGTCCTTAAATAACCTATATATGACTTCTTTTTAAGAAACTTGACTTGCAAATATATTTGAAATATATTATAACCTGTGATTGTTCTTATTCATTCTCTTTGTGGGTTTTTACAAATGAAAGATTTTAATTTTCATGAAATCCAAGGTATTGATTTTTCATGTATGGACCAAAATTAATGCCATATTTAAGACTATATCACCAAGTCTTATTTTGTGAGTACAATCTCACATGTTTTCTTTTTTCTAAGAATTCTTCAATTTATATTTACATACATAGTCCACTTTAAGTGAGATTTTGCATAAGATGTGATAATTATGTAAAAATTTGGGGGCCTTCCAGATATTTGGTGGCTCCAGATCCCCCTGTTGAAAATTTAACTGCTTTCATATCTTTATCAAAAACTTATTGTGTGTACTGAATTCCCTCCTGTGCTCCATTGATCTGTCTTTCTCTACACCAACATAGTAGTTTTTCAATTCATGAACACTCTTATTTGCAAATAATTTGGTTTGCAAACAGAAGCATTTGTCAAAATTTTGTTATAGTTTTCAAACTTTACATTGGATGGTGAACATGACTGTGGCCCTCTTTTCTAGAACTGAGAAACGTGTTAAATTCTTGTACCACTGTAGCATGTAATCTTGGTTACTGTGGTTATAGGACTAAGATTTAGTATGTTTAACTAATTTTTCATTTTACTTTATTTTTTGCAAGACTGTTTTAGTCATTCAAGATTGTTTCTTTCAAAATCTAAATTTTAGACTAATCTTGCCTATATCCACAAAAGTCTTTCTGGGATTTGGAGAAGAACTGTGCTAAAGCTGTATAATATTTAGAGAGAATTTGCCTCTTGTTTACATTTAGTGATTCAATGAATGATATAGTATTCCATTTTAATAGCTTGTTTCTTGATTCAGAGTCTACAATGGATACTGTGGAAGGGTAGAGAACAGCTCAAAGAGCAAAGACAATTGGGAGGGGAATGGGCGGAAAGGGAAAAGGGAAGAGGAGGAGATATAAACCTGTATATGTGTATATGTAAGATAACTAAAAAGAACACTGCTCAATGTATTCGTTATTGAGCAGGAACAATTAATACTCATATGATTGGATCAATCTTGCATGTCTATATCTGTTAATGTAAGAAACCATTTTAAAGATAACGATGCGCAAATTGCAACCACTGTCAAGCTTCTATCTTCTGGCTTTGTAAACCTGCAATGTTGTGTATTTACGCTAGTTTTTTGCTTGTCTCCTTTGCTTGTTGTTTTTACTATATATGTCGTTTTTTTTGTTGTTGTTGTTGTAGTTTTTGTTTGTTTTGTTTTTCTTCGCTCAAATAAAAAAAAATAGCTTGTTTCTTTACCACAATTTTATAGTTTGAAATGAACAACTCTTCTGAATATTTTGTTACATTTATGTCTAAATATTTTCCTTCTCTGAATGTTTATAAATGATGTGCATTTAATTTTTACATTATGAGTTCGTTGCTTGTATATAGTCATGTAGTTCATTTTTGTATATTGTCTTGGGTCCATTAGTTTTAAAAATTTTTTAAAGGTCTTCTTGAAAATTTCTACAAAAACTATCAAGTCTTCTTTCAATAATGATGCTTTTACTTCTTCCCTTCTATTCTGGTTTTTATTGCTTTTACTTAATTCTTTCAAATTTTGTCTTTAATTTTAAGTTTTAAAAATTTGACTATCATGTGTCTTGCATGATTTCTTTAGGTTTATGCTTAGTTGTTGAGGATATGCTCAACTTCTTGAATGTTTCAGTTTTCAACTTTTCTCAAATTTGGAATATTGCCAGTCATTATTTCTTTGAAAACTTTTTCAGTCACATCCTCTGTCTTATCACTTTCTCTGATATAAGCACATAACTGTGTTTTTAAATTGTTCCACAAGTTCTTGAGGCTCCGTTAATTTTAATTCCAACTTATTTTCTTTTATGTTAAAATTGGATATAATTTTGTTATATTCAAGTTTATCTGTTTTGTCTTCTACTTAATGCATTTGTTATTGAGCCTGTCCACTGTGAGTCTTTTTAGTTCTCAAAAATATTTTTAGTTATAAAATTTACTTTTGGTTCTTCTTTCTATCATCTATTTCCTTGCTGATATGTTCTATTTCTTTGAGAAAATGTTCCGCTTTTTATAATTCTTGTTCATTCATACTTGTTGAAGCATTGTTGTGGTATCTACTTTAAAATGCTTGCAAAATAATTTGATCATACATCATTTGACCTTGGCATCTATTAATTAAAATTTTACTTAATTTGAATTTTTTTGTTTTTTTATATGTCAAATTATTTTAAATAAAAAACTGGACATTGGAGATGTCGCATGATAAGATGCTGAATCTTACTTATTTTTTTTTCTGTTTATTGTTTTCATTTAAGTGGACTCTCCAGACATTACCCAGGGATAAGAAGAGATGGGTAAGGCTTTCAGGTAAATGTGGAAATACAGCTTCCCCTCCTAAACTCCACTGACACCCCGGAATGTCAAAGGGGTATCTTGTTAATGTTGATCAAGGGAGGTATTTCAACTCCCAGTAAACCTCTGCTGAAACAACTTAGCTAAAAAGAGCCCTAATGTTTTGTTACTCATCCCACATTGCTTAGACTAACATCGTTTAGGAAAGAAGGCTTAGTGGGAAGATTTATCGGTATTCCCCACTGAAGCCAGCACAGTGAACAAGGTGGAGGACCTCGTTTTCAGAATGTAGGGGTCAAAGTATGGGTTCTGCCTTTGCACTAGGCTGGGAAGATAAAACTTCTGTCTCCTTCCCCAGCCCTCTCTAGCACACTGCTAAGAGAGGTGTTTGAGGGGTGCGTGGGTCCCTCCAGCTTCTTGGTGGGTTTGGAAGTTTAGACCCTGAACTCAAGCTTCAATCCAGAGTTGGAGATGATGCTAGAATGTTTTGTGTATAAAGTTGTAAAATATTTTGTTTATCTACATTATTTCCTTCTTATTATGCTCCCCTTTCTGATTTGTTTTTGGTTTTAAAAATGTTAGCTTTTCCTTGTGTTTTGTTTATTTGTTTGTTTCATCTGCAACAAATAGCATTTCTGGGTTGTTACTTTCTTTAGCAGCAGGTCTCAGAAAACAAGACCAAAAAGAAAATGTGAAAGAATTTTATCACTCTCTTACATTTGGGCTTTGAAGGCTCTTAAGTGACTTGTGTTCTTCTCTGTACCTCTCAGAGCCTTTGTAAATTTATTTTTTATATAATGCTGAGAGATTTTAGTTATGCCTAGTAGAAAGAATGTTAAAAAACTACTTTTGCTCCATCTTCCCTGAAACAGAAATTTTTAGTGAAGGGTAAATGATATTATTTTAATCAAGGACATAGAAGAATGACCATTATTTATTATTAGCAGTATTCAACTTTAATATAAAGAAAAATTCTTTTTTATTGGAATTTTACCTGAACAAATGGAAACGCTATGCCAGCAGGAAACTGCATCAGTCAAGCTCTAGTCAGAGAACACAAACTACTCCAGTCACTCTGAAAGAGGTAAGTCAATATGGACAACTTTTATGTAGATGATTTAAATGGCAAGAAGAAAACACTGTGATTCTTAAAGTGAAATATCTACCTTCTAAGACTGAGAAATATAAATAAATTCAAAGTATGGAGACAGAAATCAAAAAGGCGAGCCTCATAGAACTGATATGAGGAGGAAGTATTGGCTAATGAGTGCTCAAATTTTGTCCTGGGAGGGGGAAATTTAATGGACTCAGTTAAAATTTTAACAAGGAGACTTTATCTCTGAGATACATTTCTAGGAACAGGACATGAGCAGACTGGTACTGCACAGGTTGAGAAAATCACTGCAAACTTGATTCCCTATAGAAAAAGCAAAGTGAAACCTGTAGTTTTAAGCATTGCCAGGGTAATCCTCATAAAACCGAGAGAAAGGTGAAAAGCAATGCACTCTTCCTCCACATTCTGTATTGCCAGGGGACCAGTTGTTAAAAAGAATAATTTCTATAATCTCAAATCTAATATTACAAAGTAGGCTATGGAAAGATGGGTTTGGATCTGAAAGATAGTACTACCTGTCATATTCTTTCCATTGACTACTCCTTCCTCCATCCCATGGTGGCAGTGTTCTCATATAATAATTGTGCCATGAGGTGGCTGTTTGATCACCTCAGGAAATGGCTCTATACCAGCACTCATGGTCAGACTCCACTGTCGACAACTAGGTAACTCAGCAGTTGCTCAGTAGCTAGTCAATTTAGCATTGATGGGGAACTTCCACATGTGGGAGCCCTGTGGATAGCTCTGTCTGAGCCTTATGATATACTGAACAAAAACTGGGTGACTGGGTACACAAACTAACTGAAATCCAAAGAATGTGTCATGTTATCTACCTCAGCAGTCACTTATTCTCATGTATTTTCTCTTTTTGATTAGTACATGTTTGCAATATAATGGTTTCATTTATCATGGGGAGTGGGAACGTGTGCATAACACATTTATTTTTTTCATTCCCTCTCCCTCATCTCCATCTCTGCTCCATCCAACTCTTGAGCTTCTTACCATATTTTACTTTCTGTACAAGTGTAAAACTCTACATTTATACCTATAAGATATAAGTATATTTCATTTAGTAAAGGTGCTCTTACACTGTACTAAAACTAGAAAGTATAATATTCTATCTATTATTTTATCTCACTCAGAGAAACTGTCACTGTGATATATGATAATTAGTCATCGAATTCATTCATGATCATACTTACAAGTATATATACTATTCTTTACATTATAAACCCAATTGCCTGACTGATAAATTTTGTTACTGAATTACAAGTTTAAGCTTCTGGAAAACTGGGATAAAATAATAAGGGAAAGAAAGACAAAGAATTACATATACACATATATACACATACACACAGCAAAGAAGAAAATATATAAATATAAATATATATGAAGCAAGGAATTTCTCATTTCTATAACTGGTCTTGAGGGTATGGTTCATATTTATAACTTTCCTATGTTGCATTATCTGTTCTACTTTTCATTTACCCTACAGACATAGACTTTAAAACTGTGGAGTAACTTCCATCTTTTCTTTGGCTTCAAATGATGTGGTTATGCTTATTTGCTTAGTGTGAAATGCTTAAAACTTCATTCTTGAAGGGTTTGAAACTTATTCCATATTTTCTCAATTATTCCACATTTTCTTAATTGTTGTAGTTTTCCATTCATTTACACATCAGACATGAACCTACTATAACACATTCCAGTTATTTTTGTAATTTCCATCTATAATCTTCTCATTCCCAGTTTTTAGTGGCAACCAACATTCCTTTTGGTAATTTAAATCTATCACTCCACACAGTAGAGTAACCACTTTGTTTTTATGTTCATTCAGTAATAATGAGAGCAGAAAGGGCCAGGTGATAGCCTCAGATGGCATTTTAATAGAATCATGACTGTTCTTCAGGTGGAAACATTCCTCCTGTGGAAGTAATGCCTCCAAAACAACAGATATCAAAATTGATGGAATGGAAAGCAGTAATTCTGTTGCTGAGTTGTTTCAAAGTGAGAAAAGTCAGTCATATTTTTCCTCTTTGATTTCCTGGGATTATGTATTCTCAGTGTAAGAGAGAGGGCCATATGTTGGACAATGACTAAAAGCAAACCCTTTGTATAGTAAAGCTCCATCCTTTGAAATGCCCTGCCTCCCCCAACCCCACAAAATGCTTGGAATTCTGCTAGTCTTCAATAGGACTTTCTTTCTGTGGATTAACATAGTTCTGGTAACACCAACAAATCCTTTGCACAAGAACTCTTTGCTGCTATTCTTTTGCTATGCAATAAATTTCTTGACTACAAACTATGTTTTGTAAACATCAAGATGCTGAATAACTCCCTGCACGGTGGTGTTGGTAGACTGATTAGGGGCGCTGACAGAAAATTCATATCCATAATACCTGCCTATCTTGAAACATTCATCCATCTTATGGTGGCGGTGTTCTCATATAATAATTCTGCTGGTAGATAGTGTTTGATCACCTCAGGAAATGGCTCTAAACTAGCACTCATGATCGGTTTCCACTGTTGACAGCTAAATAACACAGCGGTTACTCAGTAGATTGTCAGTGTAGCATTGATGGGGAACTTACACATGCATGAGCTCTGTGGAAAGGCTCTGTCTAAACCTTACAAGGCATTGAGCAAGAATTTGGTGACTAGGTAAGGAAGTAGACTGAAATCCAAAGAATGTCTCGTTTTGTCTACCTCAGAATATTTTCTATAGAAGATGAGTTTTGGAAAACATTCAAATGACACACAATTCTTTGTTTTTTTGTTTAACTTTCATCTGTATTCTTATAGATCCACTCATGTATCGCTTACTAAAATCTCACCATTAAATATTTTCGTGTTTTATTCTTTTTAAATTCCTATTTGTGAAAGGAAGCTGTTATCAAATGCCTTAAAATCAATGCAAATTTCTTCTTTTAGTTATCACAAGTGATCAGACAAAGGTAACAATTGAAATTACAGTATTTTCTCTCAAACTTTTCTTAAATGTCTTTGTATGACTCTATAATGTCTGCTTATTGAAGATGACTGGACTTTTTACATACCAGTAAGTTGGTCAAAGGGAATGCCCCAGAGGGACAGAAGTAAAAAGTGAGAAAAAAAGACAATGCAACAGAAACTTTTGTCAAAGAAATTTGAGCCATATGCTTACTTCATTTACATATGTGTCTTCTAGATCTCTGTAAGCCTGAGGTTTTATATTTAATTTCCTCCTGATGACTGATTGGTGCTGCAAATGCCTATAGGGATAGTTTGTTCACTCAGACAAAATCACAGGTGGCTCAGTCACACTCCCCACAGTTACGTGTTTACTGTATTCTAAATTCTAGCAGTAAGCAAGACACTATGCCTCAGAAGACAAAATACTTACTTGCAGAAGGCAAGTATTTCTCAGAAATCATATGAGACTTCTCTGTGATTCTTCTACCAGTCTTTGCTAGAGGCTCCACAGCAACACGATTGACCATAGATACTTCCGGCACCACTGGCTCTTGTGGGTCATAAGGCAAAATGGAAAAGTTCCTGGCCTCTACTCTAGAAGTACTGCTGAACCATGTCTTGCTTTAGTTCACACTGAAAAAATATCTAGGAAACTAATAGGTTACTTAGTAAGTGGTGTGACATAGTACACTTAAGTAGGCCATCAAGCATTGTGTCATTTTTATTTGAGGGTACCAGGGAAAAACGCACCAGCTTAACTTTTAGTATAGAGGTAGTATGATATGCTTTATGCTCTCAGAAATGCCCCTGAGCTAGCAGGCCACGAAATATTCTTGAGGTTTACATGCTATCCTCTGATTCACAACCTCTGGTGTCTTATTAAGGTGTTTAAAGCACTTGTTGGTTACTATTGATAAATTCCAATAGCTGTAATAATAGAAAAATGCAGTTTCATAAAATACCAAAACTATTAAGATCTCTGTGGTCTGTATGACAGAAATCAGAAGACTTGATGTAGTCCACATAGTCCTGAACTGAGATTTCTATCAACGCTATCAGGTGAAAAAACTATTTACAGGGACCTTTTAAAAAAAAATATATATATATATACACATATATAATCTGAATATATATATAATCTGAATATGCATTGTTTAGGTTAATAGCTGCATAAGTAATTATCTGGGAATGTATCATTTTCCTCCCAAAACAAGATTCAATGCCTGGAGGAGGAAGGGCAATTAGAGTCCCTACCTCAATCATTTCCATTAATTTGCATTTTCCAAGATTCACTCCCCTTCTTCACATCCAAAAGAAACAAGATAAATATTGCTGTGATAAAAATGATCATGAATCTTTCAAGCTTTTAATGATCATCCTCTTATAATCTTCCATTTGCATTCCCAGGTTTTACATCCATAGGTTTAACCAATTGTGAATAAAAAATACTTGGAAAAATGTGTCTAAAGTAAATATTTGCAAATTTTTCTGCTTATTATTCCCTAAACAATATACTATAATATCTATTTATATCACATTTACATTGTATTATGTATTTATAATAATCAAGAAATGATTTAAAGTTTATAAGAAAATTGATAGGTTTTATTCCATTCATATTTCATGTAATATGTGGAGCTCATACATCTGTGCAGTTTGGAATTCTCAGGGAAACTTGAATGAGTCCCTCACACACATCAAAGTACAACTTCTATTTCTTATAATTGAGGAATGCACTACTGCTTCTGGTCTATTGCGGTGCCTTGGAAAAGAGAAAGTTCCCAGATCTCCCTCATTTTCTTTCTTACCACAAGGGTTATGCAACATTGATCAGAAGGCAGATGTGGGAAGGCATTCGGTTTCCTATTTATCATTTCTATTATATACTGAGGAACTAGAGTGTTAACCTTAAAGGAGACCTCAAACAGATTGAACTGGATGTGAGCAAAATTCCATTTTTCACTTGAATCAAATAAATCTGTCCTTTGGTAATCCACAAACAATTGTAGCATTTTGTATTCTCAAGCTTTGCCATCTACTTGGAGTCTGTTTCCAGTCTTTTCCAAAAGATCTAAGTATTTACTTTTCCACAATGTGAAGTCACTCTAATAAATGGCCATAAGTCTCTGTGGGAAATGCTGACATGAATCGTATATTTAGAGTACATTACTTGTAGCTGTGTTGCAGGGCCCTTCCACAAGGGAAACAAAATTCTCCTTCGATTTACAGTTACTGGATCTATGAATTAGTTTAGTCCTGCAAACTGGATATGCAATGATGATTATTATTGTATTGTAAATTTTGCTATCACGTCAGGTTTATTTTTTGTTATATAAATTAAGCAAAATTTTAGTAACCTGACTTTTTACTCGATCACAGAGATAACATGGTCAGTTAGCCACCAACATTTACCTCTGTGGATAAAAACAGTCTAATTACCACATCATTCTTGCTGCACTTCTCAGAAAAAAAGAAATTAAGCTCTGTCACCTAACATCTGGATTTCTGGAATTCAGTCATCTCACTGAAATCAGAACACTCATGTCCATGGTGTCTTCTCTACAATCATATTTATGCTACAAAGAACTAACACAGAAATTCACAAGGGTGCCCATACACTATATCCAAATCCATATGCATTTCTTGATGTCTTTATTAATGAATGATACTTGTGTGCTGTTAGAGTCTCTATCAAGAAGTAGATTTGTATATTTTTCAATATAAAATATCCACAATATTCTCAACAGATTAACTCTTTGTGTTTCTTTTCTAAAACAAGAAAGAATAGTTCTGGCCTTTCCATCTCATTGAATTAAGACCATGACTGAGTCTAAGCTTCAATTAAGAAATCCAGCAAAATATTAGATACTTCTAATTATCCAAGTTATCACATTAATTTAAAATATCTGATCAAGTACACTAAACTTGATAAATTAAACTTCAGTGCTTCAATAGTTTATTCTTTCTTCATCTACATTTCTTAAAGTATATCACATTTTTATTCTTATGTAAATTGGGAAAATCTTACACTTTTTAGTTCATAATCATTGTCTCATGGAGATTCTTTCTATCACCTTTTTATGTCTAGTATTTATAAGTATTGGAGGGATTACGCTTATGTAAAACTAGCACATATTAACAGTAACACAGCAACAGTTAATACTGACTGAACTTTCAAGCAAAAAAGGTTTCCAGCACTAGTGATAAAGGAACTGCTTCCATTATGAAGAGATTCAAGAATTCAGTCTTCCTTTTCATTGGGGTCCGACTAAACTTGCTAGTTCTTCAGTGAGTTGTAAGTTTCATGCAAAAAAAAAAAAAACACATTACATTCATCTAACATCGCAATTCTACAATGGAAATGATTATGTGTTGTTTTGTCTTTAGCTATATTGTCCCTGATTATTTTATGGCAGTCGTTAAGTATGTGTTTATTAACTGTGACTTGATGTGAGCATGCCATTTTATTTCTGCAAGCACTTCAGTGTACACAGAAAAGCATTGACCTTGTAGTCATCTTTACTGGCATAGTTGAAAAGTTCAGCAGTTACTTGTCTGCTGAGACATGCTTCAGTAGGCATTTCAACACAAGGCATGTGATAATTGGCTTAACTATGATGATAATGAATGTCAAGGACTACTAATATTCTATTTCTTATTGCCAAAAGAATTTAAGCTACATCAAAGACTAATAACATAGCTAATAAAATTGTCAAGTGATATCTGATCGTTTTGTTTGTGCAAAACAGTTCTTATGAGTTGAGGTCAAGAGGCAGAAATCTGAATAATTATATAAATGAGAGAACTAAATAACAAATTGTTATTTTTTTCTAGGTTTAAAAGTTTTATTCTTTTTCTAAAACTATATAGTGGTCACCAAGCTTTCATAAAAGTTCTCCTAAGATTAAAAGAACTGGGAATGTCATGCAGTTAACGTTAGAAGCTTGAGGAGAAGGTGCCTTGGTTCTTGAACACATATTTAAAAGAGATAATGTCAGCTCTGTCAGTGCACTTATCTATAAGTGAAGCAATTAAACTGATTCCTCAAAAGTCTGAAAATCAACATAATGTATTCAGTTGTTTCACAGAAAAAAAAAGACTTAGTAAGATAGCACTCAGGAATAATATTGGTAAGATAGTACTCAGGAATAATAAGCCAACTGGAGGACATAGAATGGAAAAATAAGAGAAATTTCTGTCTCTCTCTGTCTCTCTCTCTTTTTTTTTTTTTTTATACCAGGAATTGAACTCAGGACCTTGTGCTTGCCAGGCAGGTGCTTATGCTGCTGAGCTATATTCCTGGCAGAATTTCTTGTTCTTCATCCTGCCTTATAATTTTTTTTTAATGTCTCCATCTGACAAAGCCTCTTAAAAAGTTAACTGATAAAGAAGAAAGGTAGTAGACAGAGTTCAAGACTGAGTGTCAGAAAAAATAGAAATGTGTATGTGAATTAAAAGATAATAAATTGAAAAAGTAACAGTAGTGAAATAATTATATTGGGAGAATAAGAAAATTAATGGTAGAACACTATAGAGAAGATGGTGAACTATCTCTACATTTGAAAATTTCCCTACGTCAGTTCTACATGTTTTGCCAATTTCATTACCATGTCTCCCTAAAATAGTCCTTTGTCTATACCTAAAGACATTTGACTAAGTCCAACTTCTCTTTCCTAAATAAAGTATACCTAAATAACACTTCAATTTAAATATGACAAGAAAGGGCAAGCAACTGATTTTAATAGTTTCATTGGAGTTAATTCACTTCTAGAAATGGAGTATCTACTTAATATTACTTTTAAAATATTTTCAACAACTATAAATTATTTTTGATAGTTCTGGCTGTTTTGGTGCAAAGAACTCCAGGTTAGTTATATTCTATTTCTGATTAAATTTTTATACTCATTAGTTTTAAGAATTTTGTTTAAATTTTATTTTTAACATATGGAATGGGAATTTTCAGACCAAAGCCTCTTGACTAATCTAAAATAATTGTACTGGATTATTTCTTTAGAGAATTTGGATGTCTTATCCACTTAGAATTACATTTTACCTGAGACAGGTACAAAACTTGCTAGAAATGAATTGAATTTAGCTAAAACTGTTTTCTTATGAATTTGGCTTTCCTAAGAATGACTACCAAGGACTGATTATTTGAGATTTGTTGACACTAAACATTTGGAATAAAAGTTTATGCACCCAAATCCTTGAAGAGGAAGTGATCAAACTGAGGCAGATCATTATTTGGTATAACCTATCACTACTTCTGACCAGCGGTAACTTCACTCTATTCATGACAAAGCATTAATGAGGTAATAAAAGAATTTCATGGTTGTAGTTTTAATGCTAAACTCTATTTTTTGTTTACTACAGTGAAATAATTATAAATTTTATATACAGCATTATGCATTTAAAATTTTTAAAGCTATAATGCATTTAATTGCATGTTGGCTTTGCATAATATGTTAGATGTTAATATTGCTAAATAAATATTTTTAAATAAAGTTTTAAAATAATACCATAGTTTCTCTTGTCATCATCCTTAATACTTTATGTTAATATTACTCAATTTTATCCCAAAATGAAATTCTCCCATAATCAACTTGTAATAAAAAAGTATCTAATACTATATTTTCTTTACTCACCTGTCACATTTTTGCTCTATTTAAATTGCATTATCACTTTTTCTATAAATTAATGCTTTTATTAACTCTATTAATGGCTAGAAATGTTAAACTTTCCTTAAAGTGAATATCATAATGAATTTATTTCTTAATTTTTAGAGAGTCCTACATAAATTAGCATCGCATGTAACTAATTAATATGCATGTAAGATTTCAAGTAATATGTCTACAGCAAAGAATCAAAAGTTATCAACTAATAGCCATTGATATTCTCTAATTAAATTATTTTCTAATTTCAATTTAAAAGTAAGTGGGAGTACATTAAGTAGTGCATGAATGAAATTCATAATGTATTATAAAGACTGCTATGTTTTACACAGATAGGGCTAATTTTAGCTTTTATGAGTTAACTAATTCCAGTACATATTTATTTCATTAAATCCTTCCAATAAAATAACTATAATCTTAATTTTTTTCTGTAATGCACTTACATTTGCCATGGTTTTCCTAAATCTAAATATTTCAGAAGAGAAAATAATTACTTTGCTATAGAAGATTTTCCCTACTTTATTATACTCCGAAAATAACACCACTTTCTATTGTTTTCAGAAGAGCAATAAGTACACTAGGCCATAGGAGAGCTAGAATTTTAATACAAGGAACCATAGAAAGAGAAAGCTAGCAAGAAACTTTTCCTCTGTAGTGGCATACCATTGCAGAGCAGAAAGAGGAGTCTGAATTTAATTGAAGCATACTATGGATGAGTTCATATATTGAGAATTATGTAAGACAATAGTGTAATCATTTTGTAATTAGTAGAGATTAAAATGTGAGTGCGATCCAATAGATACTGGCAATTTGATATTAGAGAAGAGATAGCTAAAGAGATCATGGTATAGCCACTGTCATCACTGAGCCAGTGTGAATGTGAGCTTCATGAGGAGTGATTTTATTGGTTGTGTATGACAGAAGAAACCTTTTCATGAAATAGTCTAGTCAAGTCAGTAAGAGAATAAACAAACCAAAATAACATATTTTGGAAATGGAAGCTGGAACATTATTTGGAATTGTTATAATATCTGAAATGTTCAAGAATATATAAAAGTATGAAAACATGAAAGGAAATAAGAAAATATGACCCATGTAAAAGCAAAGGAAACTGCTTTTCAAGGAGGATTTGTGTCAGACTTAGAAGTCAAAGACTGAAGCAGTCAGTGTAGCTATTTCATCAAATTAAAATAAACTATATTAATGAGTCAAACTGAAAGTCTTAAATTTCAAAATACGGTATGGAAAGTAAAAAGTTTGCTAAATGATCTGAAGAACTGATTTAAACTAGGATAGGAAAAAATAAGGTAACATGAAATTGATTGATTTAAATTTTACAATATAAGAAAAGAGAGAAAAACAATGAAGATAAATTAACAGTGTTAAGGATACATGGGACACCACCAAGCATAGGAACATACAAAAATATTGTAAGAAGAGATACAAGACAAAATAGTGAGAAAAAACTGAAGAAACAAATGGTGGCAATACAATAGTCTTCATTAATTAAATTGTGCTTCAACAATTACATTTTGACATACAAAAGAATGTAATGGGAACAATTCTTTGTCTTTTAAAAATGTTAATTTCAAATAAATCACAGATAAACATTTCATATGTGAAACTATATAGATTTCTGAAGAAAATATTAGTAAATTACAACTTTGGGGTAGAAAGAGTAGCAAAAGCAAAAGCAACAATAAATTACATGTACTGGATATTATCAAAATTAAAAACCCATATGATTCAAAAGATACTGCCTTTTGAAGAGTAGAAAAAGTCATATGTCAAAAAAATATCCTTTCCAGATTATATTAAAACCTTTACCATTCGGTAATAAATATACAGAAAATGCAATCCAAAATAAGTAAATAATGAGTAGATATTTCTCCAAAGAAGAAATACACATAATCTCCAAGCACATGGCAAAAAGTCTTCATAATTATTCCTTAGGAAAATACAGTCACTAACATGATAAGGTATCACTTCATACCCTCTACAAAGTCTACAATACAAAACAGATAATGGTAAGTATTAGCAAGAATGTAGAAAAATTGGAATCCTCAACTACTGAGATTAGAATGAAAAAAATATATTACAACTACTTAGGAAAACAAGCTTAACAAATCATCAAAATATGAAATACTGAGGTTCTTTGACACCCAGTAATTTGATTTCCATGTGTATGCAAAAAATAAATAAAAAGACATATACACACACAAAAAAGTATGCAAATAAATACTATGCAAGGTTAAGAAACTGTTCAAAGAGGAAAAGTAATTGGGATAGGGGAAAGGAGGAAAGAAGAAAGGGAAAAGGAAAACGATATAATTTTGTATATATATACATAAGATAGCTAAAATGACTATACTACTAAGTGCATTAGTTATTGGAAAAGAACAGTTAATATTCATTTGATTAGATCAATTTTACATGTCTATATCTGTTAATGTAAACTACCCTTTTGAAGGTGACAATATGCAATATTACAACCACTGTCAAATTCCTATCATCTTGTTTTGTATTCCTATACTGTTAGTGTATTGGATTTGTTGCTGTTTGTTTGTCTCTTTTTATTTTAAAAAAGCAAAACAGAAAAAAGGTAGAAGTAATATAGAATTTCAAAAAAAAAAAAGGAACAGTAAGGAATCAATACTAGTCAAAATATTACATATTGTTACCTTAGAAGTAGTTATTCAAGTTACAAAATCTAGGCATAAAAAATGATCAGACAATCAAACAATGACAGCACAAACTCTTTCTGATGAACTAACAGAGAGTTAGTAGTATAGTTACCTATCTTGCATACTTACACTTATATACAGTTATACCCATATAATCGTTTCCTTTCTTCCATTTCTTCTTTCCCCTATCCCAGCTCTTCTTTAATTTTGAGCACTTTCTTTCCCTTTCCTTATTACAATATCTATTGTACATTTTGGATCTTATTATTCTTCCAGTTTTTTTTATTGTTATTTATTTTTTACACTAGGGAGACAATATGATATTTACAAATGTAAGTCTGATTTATTTCACTTATGAGTATAGTCTCAAGTTGCCTCCATTTACCTATAAAAGCCTCAAGTGCATCCTTTTTTATAGATGAGTAATATTCCATTGTATAAAAACACCACATCTTTTTCATCCATTCTGCGATTGATGGGCATTTTGGTTGTTTACAAGATTTAGCTATTACAAGTAGTACTGCTATCAACATGGGTGCACATAGATCGCTGTGACATGACACTTCCAATTTTTCTGGGAAAATACCCAGAAGGAGAGTAGCTGGATTGAAAGGGATTTCCAATCCTAGTTTTTTGTGGAATCTCCACACTTATTTCCATAGTGGCCACACCAGTCTACACTCCCACTAACAGTGGAGAAGGGGTCTCTTTTCTCCACAGCCCTGCCAACATTTGTTATCAGTTGATTTCTTGATGGCAGCCATTCTTTCTAGAGTGAAATGGAATCTCAATGTTGCTTTAATTTGCATTTCTTGAATGACCAGTGATGTTGAGCATCACTTCATGTATTTATTTGCCATTTGTATTTCTTCATCTGAGAAGTGTGTGTTCATCTCAGATGCCCATTTTTGGATTGGGTCTTTGAGTTTGGGGGGCCTGATGTTTTTCAATTCTTTATATGTTCTGGATATAAGTGCTTTGTCTGAGGGACAGTTGGCTAAAATTCTTTCCCATTCTGTGGGCTTTCTGTTCACTTTATTGGTGATTTCTTTTGAAGTGCAAAAGCTATTTAATAAAATGAGATCCCAGTTGTTGATTCTTTGAAGTACTTCCCATGCAGTTTGTGTTTTGTTCATGAACTCTTTGCCCACCCCTCTGTCTTTAAGATTTTTACTTACCTCGTCTTCTAGTAAATCTAGTGTTTCCATTTTAATATTTAGATCTTTGACCCATTTTGACTTTTGTTCAGTGCATGGTGATAGACCTGGGTCTAGTTTCATTCTTTGGCATGTGGAAAGCCAATTTTTCCAGCACCACCTATTAAAGAGGCTGTCTTTCTTCCAGTGAACATATGTAGCCCCTTTGTCAAATATAAGGTGACTGAGTGTCTTTGTAGTTGTATTTGCACCTTCTAATCTGTTCCACTGATCCTCAGGTCTATTTTTTGGCCAGTACCATACTGATTTTATCACTGTAGCTTTGTAGTACAATTTCAGATTAGGAATTGTGATGTCTCCTGCCTTGTCTTTTTTGCCCAGAATTGCCTTTGCTATTCTAGGTCTCTTCTGGTTCCAGTAGAATTTTAGGAGTGTTTTCTCTAGATCTGTAAGGTATGTTAATGGTATTTTGATTGGGATTGCATTAAATCTGTGTAGCAGTTTTGGGAGTATGGCCATTTTCACAATGTTGGTTCTCCCTAACCAAAAGCAAGGGATATCTTTCCATTTTCTAACATCCTCTTCAATCTCCCTTTTTAGAGTACTATAGTTTTCAGCATATAGGTCTTGTACATTCTCTGTTAGGTTGATTCCTAAGTATTTCATTCTTTTGGATGCTACTGTGAAAGGTGTTATTTCCATAATTTCTCTCTCAGTGAGTTTGTTGTTTGTGTACAGGGATGCAATTGATTTTTGAGTGTTGACTTTGCTGAACTTGTTTATGAACTCTAGTAGCCTTTTGATGGAGTTTTTAGGGTCTTCTATGCAGAGTATCATGACATTTGCAAATAGTGATAATTTAACTTCTTCTTTTCCTATCCTTATTCCTTTTATCTCTCTCTCTTGTCTGATAGCTCTGGCTAATGCTTTCAGAACTATATTGAATAGGAGTGGTGATAGTGGACATGCTTGTCTTGTTCTGTTTGTCTCTTTTGCTTTTTGCTTTTCTTTTCTGTGTCTTTTTTCTCTTAAATAAAAAAAAGTATGTAAAAGCATTCACAGTGGCAATATTGATAATAATAAAGAATGGAAATTATCCAAGTGTCCATAAACTGATGAATATATAAATGAAAATGAAATATACACATATAATAAAATATAATTTGGCAATAGAAATAAAGTACACAGACATAAAGGTCTACAAATTGTGTCCTTTTTTTTAATTTTAAAGATAGTAAAATCCAACAGAACATAACAGAACAAAGTCAATCAAAACAAAGCAGTAAAACTGGTACAGAACTTCGAAGAAAGATAATGTGAGTATAATACCTACTATAGTATTTCTTATTTTCAGAATAGCTGACCATTCCAACAAGTATAGAAGAAATGAACCAAAAACAAACCAGAATAAAACCAATAAAAACAGAATATAAAATAAAGCAAAAAAAATAATGATCAGAGTAAAGCAAAACAGAGAGAACCATATTGGGCCTCAAAGACAAGACAGAAGAGACTCCCCCATATTTGCTAAATTGCCTACTGTCATGTTCCAAAGAGATGCTCAGGTTGCCAACCAGAAGCCTGCAAAATCTACAAAACAATACTAGCATTTAGTTGCTAAATGTTCCTTAGTTGCTGTCAATTTAGCCAGACCTCTGAACCAGCAGGTTGCTTATGTGGGGCTGTGTTGGTCCTTGAATCCAAGCCCACACACCGGTACCCTTGGGCCCAGTGGGGTGGGTCCTGGAAGGTTCCATTCTCATTCTCCTCTGGGGGTCTGCGTGGGTCGCTCAGTTTCCTGGAAGGCAGATCAGTTGTCTTGTGGTCTGAGCCACTTGGGCCCAGTGGGGTGGGTCCTGGAGAGGCCCATTCTCATTCTCCTCTGGGAGTCTGTGTGGGTCACCCAGTCCCCCGGAAGGCAGATCAGTTGTCTTGTGGTCTGAGCCACTCAGGCCCAGAGGGGTGGGTGGGCCCATTCTCATTCTCCTCTGGGGGTCCGCGTGGTTTGCTCAGTCCCCTGGAAGGCAGATCAGTTGTATCCTGTGTCCTTTAATTTATATGAAAGCTCCATAACAGACAAGCCATAAAATCTAAAATAAATTAGTAGTTGCATTGAGCTGGAAAAATTAGAGAAAATAAGGGAGGAATACCAATATATATTGACTTCTTTCCTTGGTGATGGTTGCCTAATTCTATGCATTGATCAAAAATATTAAATTTTTCTGGGAGTTTGGCTCAGTGGCTTAAGCACCTGCCTGGCAGGCTCGAGGTTGTAAGTTAGATCCCTGATACTGACAAAAAAAAAATTAAATTTTATGTGTTAAATAAATAAATAGCATATGAATTATATCTTGATTAAAGTCATGAGAAGGTACATTTGTCCTAATTATATAATGATAAATCTCATTTAAGTGTCTCAATAACATGAATGAACTAATTTTGTAGACAAGATTAATATATATTAAAATATTAGTATTGTGTTTGAGTTTAGGTATTATGTTTATTGCATGGCTTGATTAAACTAAAATCAAGAAAAAAGATTCTCACATGTGGATTCTCTTCTATTAATGAGATTAATTTATTGTGTTCTTAAGTGCATTTATATCGTATTAAGAACATTTGAATGATTTTATCAGTGACTTTGAATCTCCAATATTTTGAAGTATATTAGAAAGGGTTCAGCTAGGGATATAACTGAACAGCACAGCACCAGCTTGGCAAGTGAAAG
>RJWM01033952.1:0-20138 GCA_004363535.1 Dasyprocta punctata
CTGTGTTCAGCTAATGATGTATTTCTTCTATTGGATACACGTACTTTTGGGGGGGTTGCTTTTAGGTATGACAGTTGTTAAAACCAAATGATAAGATATCTGAAGGGGCTCTCAGGAGAATGGTAGAGTGTGCACTTACTTTGTATGTGCAACGTTCAACTCCCAGCACAAAGATTTAACTTTTTTTTTTTTTTAAATCTGCAGTTTAAGAGAGACGCTAGGGGGTGGGAGCTGCACCTCAGTGATGGGGGCACAAGGCCTTGGGTTCCAGTCCCAGCACTGCAGGGATAACAGCAGGCCTGAGAGCTTCTGTACCAGAAATGTCAAACCAAGACTCTGGCAATGAAACATTGTGTCTTACTGCTTATTCAAGAGTAATATTTTAGCAATAGCAATTTAGCAAAAGCAGAATTTTTTAAAACCATTGATATGATTTTTAAGTACTACTTTATTCTTTAGTCTTGTACTTTTATTGTTTGATTGCTTATTATGTATTTATTTTTGTAGTGCTGGGAATTGAAGCCAGGATCACACACCTGCAAGGATCCCACCGCTGAGTTCCACCTCCAGTTTCCCTTTTAAAAAAGTTTGAAACAAGATCTTAGTAAGCAGACCAGGCTGGCCTCAGACGTGTGATTCTCCTGCCTCAGTGTCCCAAGTAGCTGGGATTACACATGGGTGCCACCATGCCCCGTTTTGTGGCATATTTTTATGGTAGTACCTATGTAAGTTAATGAATAAGTACATGTTCACACTTTGGTACATACCCAGATATTTTTTTTTTTCAGCACCAGGATTGAACTCACAACCTCACACCTGCAAAACAGGCACTTAAGTCACTGAGCCAAACTCCCAGCCCTGGTTTTTTGAGGCAGGGTCGCACTATGTAGCTCAGACCAGCCTTGCGCTCATGTTGTAACCCAAGTTGGCCTCGAACTCACAACACTCCTCAAATTATACTCTAATCCAGCCAAGGTTTGATTTTGCTATATTTTTTAAATCTGGGTATGAGCCAAGATTAAAGGCGTGTGCTGCCAAGCCCGGCTCATACCCAGATTTAAAAAAATATAGCAAAATCAAACCTTGGCTGGATTAGAGTGTAATTTGAGTCTACATTCTGGACTCTAGAGTCTAGTCTAGATTGTAGGTGCAGTGTATGGGTTAGAGTATACATTAGAGTCCAGATCCCATAGTGTGGCATTGCGTGTTGACCTCCAACTGTTTCTCCCAGCCCTCAGACAGACAGAACAACTTCCAGGGGATGAATTAATATGCTGCTGGTTCCCAGTTTGTGTGTGGACCAGAATGACCCGGTGTACTTTAACTTCACGAAGCTCAAGCCTCCCCCCGGATAATTCAAGCTTGGTCTCTGGCATCCGGTGCTGGTTTTGGTTTCAGACTGGTCAGCAGCTCTGATGTGAGCTTGTGTGTGCTGAGCCCAGGGCCCTTACTTGTGCCATCTGGTCTACCACCTTGTCACTGTGGAGCCCATCGAATGCCAGGAACTTTGAAGCTCCAGTGTCAACCACCTGAATCCATGTCATATAGTCAGTTAATCCACATTCTGTTTCCATATAACACGTTATATTGGGCTCATCTCTGTCCTCTAGTTACTTACAAACAAATGCATCTCTTTCATGTATGTGATTTTATATACATTACTGCATCCAGCTTCAGAGACCTCATATGGTGAAAGGCAAGGAGGTCAGAATAATTCAGCCCAAACACTATGGCAGAGTTAATGGGATCATGTTACCCGAGGGAGCTCTTTCTCATGTTTGTCCCCAGTTTGGGGACCGTAAAGGCCATGCAATGAGTCCTCTCTGTCTCCATGCACATTATCATTAATTCTTATCGCTCTTTCGCAGGGTAATACTATTCCCACTTTACGCCTGAGGAAACTGAGGCTGATGGCAACCAGAGATCAGCACAAGGTTTCTTAGCTGAAAAGGGACACGGACGGGGTCACAATCCGTCCTTCCTTCCTCCAATGTGCTTCAACTTTTTTTCTCAAAAGCCTCAGGATCTCCCTAAAAATCTGCCATTGTAAAAGATGTTTAAGAACATAGATTTTTTAAAAAATGAGATTATTTTGACCGTAGCACATGTTACTTAGGTGATCTAGATCAGCTGGTGTTCTGAGGATCTGTGTGGTTGTACTTTTTAACTTGTACCCCTGGGGCCTGCCGGGACCCTTTGTAAGCACTCGGTCTCTTCCACCTGGACATCTTCCTGCCCCCGCTTCAACTGCAGCTCCCTGTAAAGCCTGCGAGAGACCCCCACTTCCCCGGACACCAGCACCGCACGGCGGGTCACTAGGGGTCAGGCCCCTGAAATAACAGGCCGTTCCTTCTCGAGTGGAATGGAGACCGTGTGGGCCTGGAGCCTCAGGGGTGCTGACGGGAAGACAGACTCTCGCGGGGCACGGGGCGTGCGCCTCCTCAGGCCGCAGAGGGGCTCTGGCCGCTGGGGAAGCTCCGGAGGGGGAGAAGACCCACGCGAGGAAGGGAATTAAAAGCAGAAGCAGCTGGAGAGGGGGAAACAGCTAAGCAGGTGACGAGCAGGAGGAAAGGAAAGATGAAGCATTTCCGTGAAAACCCATTATTACTGAGAGGCAATTTTTAATGCGGCTAAAAGCCTGTTTAAGAAGAGGCCTCAACAACATTGCTAAAAACAAAACAAACAAGCAAAGGACATTTTGAGTACTAAATATAGCCAACACAGGGTCAGGAAGAGGCTGTAAGATGCTGCTTCTACTTGAAGATGGTAAATGAAACGTAACTTACATTTGTGGACTGTTCACAGCGTAGATGCTACTTGGTCTCTCTTAAGAGTAGTGCTTGTAGAAAACTAATACCGCAGGAATGTCTCCTAATGCTGTCTCCATCTGCCAGGTTGATGGTCATGAAGGGCTACAGCAGGGTTAGTGATTGCTAAACACTACAGAGGTAAAGGGTTGACATTTCAAGCCAGGTGTGGTGGTGCAGGGCTGTAATCCCAGCACTCCAGGAGGCAGAGTCAGGAGGATTGAAAGTTTGAGTCTAGCCTGGGCAATTTAGCAATTTAGTGAGACTCTGTCTCAAAATAAAAAAAAATAAATAAAAGTAAAGGGCTGGAGATGTAGCTCAGTGAGGCACTCATAGGTTCGAGCCCCAGGAACACGGGAGGGGTTAAAAAAGAGAATGATGGATATGTCAAGTCGATAAGTTTAGCAGCAAGCTTTTAGAGCAGTTTTGAGTAGTGTGGAATGTTATTGCGATAAAAATCACCCCAGATTTAGTGACTTAACATAAAAGAGTTAGGATCTGAGATCCAGCAGCAGCTCGGTGGGTGCTGAGTCTCGGGGTGTCCGGGCCCTATCCTGCACGGGGCGGTGGCCGGGCCCCTTGCACAGGTCCTCCTGTGGCTGTGACAGTGTCAGCCCCTGGGGTGGGTGACTGAGGAGAGAGGCCCCGTCGGGAGAGAGGCTGGGTGGGCGCTGTGACGGCATCTTGGGAGCCAGGCTGGCCCTTCCTGAGCAGGCGTCGGCCCGCGGGCTCTGCGGCGACCGGGGTGCAGTTTGAGGCTCTGGGGACCAGGAGGCCAAGGGCAAGGAAACCCTGTGATGTGGTGCTCCTCGTTTAGTGCCCGGCCCGCTTAAAGACGGCCCAGACTCACAGTCCGCACTGCGCTTGGGAAGCAAGCACGTGGGCGGCTTCTCCTGAGACACAGCCGGGCTGCTGCCGGGCGTTTCTGTGTCCCTCGCCCTGCAGGCCCCAGGTGAGGGTCCTGCAGAGAGAGCTGCGTCCCTCATGGAGTCCTGGGGTCCTCTGGCCGTTTCTTCGTTCTGAATGCTTTGTTCTTCATTTAGTGATCAATTGGCTTAGTGACCCTGGCACAAGAGCTTGAAGGTTAAGCGAGGCCTTTCTGTATTGACGTGTGTATGTGTGTGTGTGCGCGCGCGGGTGTGTGTGATTCACTTCACTCAATGTTACCAGAGTCCATCTGTTTTCCTACACATGACTCAACTTTATCCTTTTTCACTGCACAGTAGTGCTCCATTGTGTGTAAACACATGTTCTCTATCCATTCATCTGCTGTCTGGGACACTGCGCATGGCTAGAGGTTCGCTCTAGGTCTCCTTGCTAAGCGGGGCTGCTGGGAGCCATACACGTGTGTGCACCCTGCCACCGTGTCCTCGCTGCAGTCGGCGCTTTATGGAGCAGGCACGGACTGTGTCAGACTCGGCTTTGCTGACCCCGTGGGCGTGAAGCGGAGCTTGGTACCATTTTTACTTTCCTGTTAGTGTCACGCTTTGCCCTTGTCTCACTGCTAGTGTGGCGCGGTGTCTCCTGGTGCCGATCGGTGATGCCGCCTCCTTTCTGCGGTTCCTCGTCGGTGTCCCCTCCCTCCTCCTTCCCGCTCTTCTTTTTTTCTTCCTTCCAAGAAGCAGCTTTCATTATGAAGAGAGAGGAGGTGGTCAGGGCCTCTGTCTGGAGAAGCCGACCGAGCCGAGGCCCGCGCCCTCCACGGAGGACAGGAGAGGAAGGAAGCAGCGGCCCTGGCGCTCTGCACGGTGGGCCCGGCTGGCCGCCATGTTCTGCCCGGGTGTTTTCGTCTTAGTGGTTGACAGTAGTTTCTGATAGACGTTAGATAATTTAGTATGCTTGGTAAATGTTTTGCCCAAACTTTTTTCTTGGTATCTTTTGTTAAACAGATTTTTGAAAAATCAGTACAATGTATCTGTGTATTATTTTCATGGTTTCGACATTTTGTGGCCATCTTTTAAATATGTTAGTGTGTTTAGGTTCCTAGTCAGTTGCCTCTGTGTGTGTAACAATAAGGTAGAGATTTGTTTTTGTTTTTAAATCATAAGATATTTGAACTATAGTGGAAGGCATAAAAGAGAAAAAGAGGAGGGCTTTTGTGTGTACCATTGATTGTTGAAGCCCCACTTACTGAACAACTTATTTTGGTCTCACTGCGTTTTTAACATTAGCGTCACCATTAATCACATTTCCGGACCTACGCGAGGGTGTTTCTGGGCTCTGGGATGTTCCATTGATCTACTTAATTGTTTGGTAGGCATTTTTAAAAATGAAACAAACATACACATAAGTCTTATTTTATATAATCCAAGTATCTGCCCCATAACTTATAACAAAAACAAAAAATAGAGATAATTGAAGATTGCATTTAACATAATTGCATTCAGACCGGTAGCTTTAAATGAGAGACGCCGCTCGATGGGTGTGGTGGGCCAGGAGGTGTGGGCGGCCGGCGTCCTCCCCAGCCCGCTGCTCCCGCTCAGTCCTCCCGCCCTGCCTGCGCGTCTCCCCGGCCGTCCCGCAGGGCGGTGAGAGCTCGGCGCCCCGCGCCCTGCAGCCGGCGCTCCCCTGGCACAGCCCCGAGCCCGTGGAGCCCCCGGGACTGGGGCCAAGCGGCCTCGCTCTGCTGTAAACCGGGCACAGAGCTGCGGCCACCGCGGGAGCCGCGGGCCGGGCGAGGCTCCTCGCCGCCGGGAGGACGAAGACGGGGAAGTGAAGGGCGGGAGGACGCGGCAGGAGCGGCCAATGTGGAGATCTGGACACGCGTGGCGGTGCAGAGCGAGGCCTGGAGGGGCTTTGCGGCCCGAGGCCGGGCTCCCAGCGGGGTGGGGTGAGCCGTGGGACAGGACCGGCCGCTGGGTCCCCGCTACACCTCGGAGGCGGGAGCGGAGGGGGGGTGGGGGAGGGGAGGGGAAATATATTTAAATTTATTTTGTATATATTTATATGAAATATATGTGAAATAGCAAGTCAAATTGTTGAACCTCGAATTATGCTGAATATAAAGTATCTGGTATTGCATTGGGATGTATCTCAGCTCACTAAGAGAACTTGTGTTTTAGCATTCTGGAAATCCGCATGACAGGTTCAGGAAGAACCCCGTAGTCACCCAAGCATGCTGACAGTCGGTACAGCACAGCGACACACACTCACTTGTTCAATGCTCGTCCAGTCTGCCGTGTGTGGCCATGCGACATCACGAGGAAGGTCGTCCCACCATTTTTAGTGGTGGTACTGGGGACTGGATGCAGGGTCTTGCTGTTAAGGTACATCTCCAATTTGTTTTAATTTCCTTATTTTTTGAGGCAAAGTCTTGCTGAGTTACTCAGGCTGGGTTTAAACTTGCAGTCCTCCTGCCTCAGCCTCCGGAGAGTGTGGGGATGACGGGTGTGCAGCACCACGCCCACCTGTTTATTCCATTTCACAGGTGGGGAAGCTGAAGGGAGGCCGGGAGAAGTTGGGTGTCTGCTGGTGGTGACACCACCGCTACCCAGCTGGGTGACGAGGCTCTCCAGACAGCCTCGGACGCTGCCCGCGGGAGCTGGGTGGGGCGAGGCCGCTGCCCAGGGCTCAGGATCCGCTCCTCGAAGAGGGGCCGGACATCCAGGGTTCTGTGTGGTGAGCGGGAGCGGCCCCGTGATGGGGAAGTGCGTGTGCCTGTACTACTTCATTTTTTTTTTATTTAAGAGAAAATAGATACAGAAGATAGAAACAAAAATCAAAAAAGACAGACAAACAACAACAGATCTGATACGATAACATTGTAGGTTTACACACTGGGGTGGTTGAAGTTTGGCAGTAGTTACAATATTGCATATCGTTACCTTCCTAGGGGTTGGGGATATTGACAGATATAGACATGTAAGATTTATCAATTTCAGGTATATTAACTTTTCTTTTTCAATAGCTATTGTATTTAGCAATATGGTTTTTTTTAACTGTCTTATTTATGCATATTTATAAATTTATGTCTTTTTCCTTTTCTCTTCCTTCCTTCCTTTCCCCTAAGAATACCTCTTGTTATTATTGAAATAACTACCCCTAACATCAGGTCTAATATAACCAAGCGAAATAGTTCAGAGTGAAACCAATAAAGCTTAAAAGAATGGTCATACTTAAGAGAAACAAAAAACTAAAGAGATCAGCAAACAACAACAACATATCCGATACTGTAAAATTGTAGGTTTAGTAATTTAAATGGTTGGAATTTTACAGTGGTTGCAACATTGTATATTGTTACCTTTAAGGGGGCTGTTCAGATTGACATGTAAAGACATGTAGGATTGATCTGATCATATGAATATCAACTGTTCTCTCTCACCAGTTAATGCATTTAGTAGTATAGACTTTTAAACTGTCTTATGAATACCCTTACCTAAAACTATGTCTTTTTCCCATACCTTCCTTCCTCGGTTTCCCTTGTAATACCTCTTATTGGAGGAAGTCCCCCCGTGTACTACTTCATAATGAAGCCCAGGGAGCTGTGCTCGCTGGGCGTGAAGTTAAGTGCGGGGTTTCGCTCGGGGTTCACAAGAACAGCGCTCATCCATCGTCTCGTACATGATTTGGGAGAAAACGTGCCCGCCTGATAAGCACCCCGATGCGCCCTCTGGATTTCCCCGGAGACTCAGTCTCAGCCTTGCTAAAGCTGGTCTGACCCTGTCTCCCGCCCAAGTCCCCTCCGGCAGTGAGTGGCCCGGACAGGAGCCCAGGTGGTGCCTCCTTTGTCCCGCCTCACTGGCACTGCGGGTGTGTAGGAGCTCGGTCCCTCTGCCTGCCGAGTCCAGACAGCCCTGCTGGTTGCCCATGTCACCTCCCCTGGGGCTTCAGGCGCGTCCCACCTGTGCTGCGGCCGCCTTGAGGGGCCGGTCCTGCCCTGCTTGCCCTGTCCTCAGGGCCCTCGCCTGTCCTGCCTGCCCTTCTGGGGGTGCCTCTGCCTGCCGCGTGCCTGTGGCTCCTGGCCTTGCCCTGTGGTCCCTCAGGCTGTCCTGGCCTGGCCCCGCTAACTCCAGTGCCCCGTGGTCTCCCCGAGATGTCACTGTGCGACTGTGTCTCCTCCTGGCCTCCCCATGTCTTTCTCCTGTCACAACCCTGGTCACATGGCGGTTGTTTGTCTGCACTGCCCCGCCTGTCTTTGTGACACTTGGATTGTAAAACAGAGAACTACTGGGTCAGCACTTGCTTGTTAAACTGCTCCCCGCTCCCCAGTGGAAAGAGTTCGTCCTCGTCTCCAACAACAACCTTATTCAGCATCTATTAAAGTTCTGTGTATATATATATATATATATATATATATACACATATTTTTAAAAATAAAAGATCTTGCTACATGGCTCAGGCAGGCTTTGAACTCACAGACCTTGGAATGCATGACACCCTTCCTGCCCCAGCCTTCCAGGTGCTGGGATTACAGGCGTGCATTATCCTACCCAGCTCTGACGAAAGTGCTTTGAGGTAGTTTACGCACTGGTGGACTCAGGATGATGGGTATGATCCAATTAACTACAAAATTTTGCAAAAAAGAAAATACTTTATATGTGCATAAAACACAATATAAATATAATGCAAATTCTTTGACATATGTCCACGTAAAATAATGTGGTTTAGAATACCTGATGTATGATGAACACACACATGTCACATGCAGCGCACGTTGCCCCGCCTGGACATGGTCATTGTTGGTCTTCTGGCCAGCAGCTGGGCTCCCAGCAGGCCGTGCAGGGCTTCTTTAGAAACAGGAGTCAGGGCTCACATAATTAGTCTGATGTCCTGTGTCTGTGACACGGCGTCTACGTGGTTTTGCAAACCCGGGGAAATTCATCGTTAACAAATACGGTAAAATAATTTGGCTACGCTTTGATGGGAATCAGCCCGATTCACACTGACAGCTAACGAGGAAATCACTGTCACGATTACTTCTGTGTTGGGTGAAAATATTCTTTCCCTCCAAATTATACTATGGGAGGAGAACGGTCCAATCTTAGGACCTCTCTGTGTCCGTCGCTGAATGAGAAGTCGCTCGGTGGCTTCTAAACACACTGCCCCGGCTCGGGGGGTCAGCAGCCGGCTGAGTTTCCAGCGAACGTTTCCCGGGGAGTTCTGGAAACGTCCGAGGTGTGTGCGCTGCGACCCGCCGCGGGACGGGGAGGACCCGGCCTTCCGCGACGTGCTGGTGGACGTGGTGCCCGGCCCGAGGAGGATCGGCGCAGCAGCCCCAGGACGCCGTGTCCACCAGCAGCAGGAAAGATTGGGGCTGCGACCAGAAACCCGGGATCCCGGGCCGGGGCCTCCGCGTCCGCAGAGGAAACCGAGCTCGTGAAATCTGGCTAAGCACCTTGCGCGAGCTGTCACCCCGATGGGCCTTCGCTCGTTGGCTCCTGGGAACGGAGATGATGGGAAGCAGGCGGTGGGTCGCTTCGTTCGCACGGCCTGCTCAGATGGGGGCTGCGACACGACCCTGTCAGGGCCAATCTGCCGGGCGCCCCGCCTGCGTGCGCGGGCACTGTGGCCGGGCTGCCCCCTGAGCCCGGCTGCTGGCTGTCAGGCGGCGTTTGTCTGTCCCCCTTCCCCCCGCCCGCCTGCTCGTCCAGCCTCGGGCGGCCAGCATCTGCCCGTTCCTGTAATTAACTGCGGCCCGGGTAGGCAGCACGAGAGAGACTCGGCTCCGTGAAAGAGTAATGCGTCCAGACAGGGGCTTCTAAGCAGAGAAAAGATCTGTTAGCGTTTCTGTTCAAACAGAAGGACGCATGTTGTGTGTGTGCGCCTCAAAGTGTTTTGAAGGCGGAGTGACCATTTGCTTCCAAAGCAAAGAGAGCTTTGGAGCACGCCCTTGGCGTGCCTTACACGGTCCTGCAAAAGCCGTCATTTGATTCTGGCGTCGAAAGACATGCTGATGGTAACGAGCTACAGGCCATCAATTAAAGAGCAGTCCATGGGTCAACACTGACATAAATAAAGGAGGAAATAGAAAGAGATGGAGAAGGGAAGTCCTCCTTTGAGTAGAAGTCCAACTATAACTATTGAAGAAAGGAGCTAGAAAATCACCATTTCACGATGGTCATGGCAATTGCTGATTCAAGCAGGAGTCATCTGTAGGTGCGAAGACAGCACTAATTGAAAGATTGTTGAGGATCAAAATCTAAACACTGATCTCAGGTTATCTTCTTACAAATTTTATCCATTCATGTAAGTGTGTGTGTGTATATATGCATGTATGAACCTATCTAGAGAAAGAATATTGAGAGTTTTCATGGGTAATTTTTCTGGAAGTTTGAAACTGTATCAACACAAGGCACCCAATACACAGAATCCACATCTTTTAGCTTTTTCCCTAAGCAGTTGGAACAAGGAAGGCTCAGCCCGGGTGGCCTTGGCTCTTTCCCCCGTGGCGTCAGGAAGAATCCATGCGCCACCCGGAAACCTGACTCACCGGCTGCCAGCCGGGCTTGGTGCACGTGACTCGCGCCCTCAGAGGCTCTCAGGAGGGTGGCACCTGAGTGTTTACCTTCTCAGGTCGCACTGGCGACCTCTGTCCACGTGGGACCCTGCGGGGTGCCAGTGTCCACACGCCTGCCACCACCACGTGGGTTCAGTGTCCTTTGACTTCATGGGCAAGGGCCCCAGATTTCAGAAAATAAAGAAGAAGGCAAAGAATCCTCCTTTTCTAAGACCCTCTTGTGTGGCCTTAGCACCCCAATAATCGCTTAGATGAGGAAAAAAAAGACTAAATATTATAATAAAGACTACAAACAATACTGAAAGTGATTGTCCTGCACCCTTCCCTGACTGCCTTTGGCATTGGTCCATACAGAGTATTGTGATGCTTGAATGGACAGATTTATAATTTAATTTAAAAGTTAGAATTACACCAGCCCTGTGTGTCGGGAGGGGGAGCCGTTGGGAACCAGTGTTGAAGTCCCCTGGCCTGCTTCCTCCTGGCACAGCCAGGACAGCGGGACAGCAGGACAGCAGGACAGCAGGACAGCAGGCCCCTCGTAGGGCGCTGCAGGCTCTGACTGGCCTTCTTGCCGCTTTGACGTCACTCTCAGGGGAGGGGAAGTGTTGCATGTTCAGCCTCAGAGCTCTGCAGTGTGACCCGCCTTGCTGGGCTGCACTGTGAGGTGGTCTCTGGTTGTGCTCCTGAGGCTGCTGATAAGGCGTTATCGTATTTGACATTCGGGTTATGTATATATGTATACACACACACACACACACACACATATATGTTCTGAGTTTGTTGTCTCTTGGAAATACAAGTTAGCTCACTTCTACTTAGATGTATATGAGTCCTATTTGGCAAATTACTTAAACTCCTTATTTTGATGATGGGGAAATGGAGTCCCCGGGACCCCCAAGCTGCCCAGGGCCATGCTTGTGGGGACTGGAATTTGGATTAGAGGCGTCAGCTTCTCAGCCTCATGCTGTGTTCGCAAGGTGCCACGCTTACAGTGGCCAAGGGTGTGGGCGGTTTTTGTCCATTCATAGAAAGGAAAGCATAATAACTTACAAGTAGAGTACCTAAGGGAATTAAATTACATGGAGGGCTGGAAAACCTTTTTGCTTCGAAATAGCTTTAGGTTTACAGAGCAATCGTAAAGATAAAGTGGAGTTTCTCTAGCCCTGCTGCTCAGCTCGGCCTAACGCTGCCACCTGACTTAACCGCAGTTGGCTTATCAAATTCAGAAACGGGCTCTGGCGAAACCATGTTAGCTGAGCCGCAGAGTAGGTGCGCGTTTCCAGCAGCCTCTTCCCCTCACTCTCTTCTGACCTCTGCTGATTTCTCCACAGCCCATCGTCTCTCCCTGACTCTTCTATTTTTGTAGGTTCCTTCTGTTGGGGTTTGGTTGGAGAGTCCTCATGACCACATTGGAATGAGGGATTTGGAGGGAGGAGTCCACAGAAAGGATGTGCCCTTTCCACTTTCTAACAGGAGGCACTGAGTTGTCAATCATAGTGTTTAAAGGAGTCTTTGGCTATGATTAAGAAAGTGTAGCCCAGTAACTGATAAACATGTGAGGGGAGATACTCTGAGGCTATGCAAATACCCACTTTCTCCTAAAAGTTTCCCCACTAATTTAGCGTTCATCAGTGGGTTTTGCCTATAGCAATAATGGCTATTATATTCTAGGGATGATTTCTTATTTTTCATGTTTTTCTGCAATTATTAATTGGAATTCTTTTGTAAGAAAATCCTATTACTACTCTCCCATTTGTCATTTATTTGAGCTGTCATCTATACCATACATCATTTATTCACTGGATGATAATTCAATAAACTGTTATTGATTTTCGGTGCTATTGTGCCAGCCTTAGTTATCGGGACTGCTTCCAGGTTGGTGTCTCTGCTTCCTGACACATGTGGTGCTTTTTCTTTCTTCTTTTTAACCCTTGCTAATTTGTGACACTGTAAGGTGCTGAAAGCTCAGGGTGGATATCCCCGCCTCAGCCAGAGAACGAGCCATTTAACCAAGTGGCCCTGCCTCCGTTTTTATGGAGAAAACCATTTGGAAACCAGGGCCGTGTGGCTCCCGGTGTATGTTCCCCGCTGGCCTTTGTAGTGGGTAGAAATGTCTCGCGTTCGCAGTCACCGCGGTGAGCACCTGTACCTGTGGCAAGATGAACGTGAGTGCGGGGTGATGTACTTGACCCCCACCCAACACCGTTTCGATTATTTAAATCTTTCTGTGCCTGGTTTCCAACACAGATTTTCCTTATTTCAACTTTAGTACAGCGTGAATATAAGGGTGTCAGAATTATCGAACTGTGCTACTAATGGAAACAAATCTGACAACTGGAACACAATATTCGTGTTTTCTTGCCTTTGGTCTTACAGTAGCTAGACTCGACTTGATTTCCACAGTTACCGAGTCAGCTCCTCTCTCTTGCACCCCGAGTGAGGTTAGGTCATCCATCGGGGTGAGGCGAGGCTGACTTGGTCACCTCGTGCACGCTGTCTCGATTCCCCCCAAGCTCTATGCAGTTGTGTTTTACACATTTTCTTTGTTGGTTTGCAGACGTTAAAAGTTCCGTGGGGTCAGACCACACAGTCCTGTATTCACCGTCAAGAGCAGTTCGGCGGCCCTGAAACACGGCCTCGGCGGCTCCTGTGTAATCGCCCTCCTCTCTACGCCTCCTCCCAGCGCTCTGCTGCCTCTAACGCTTTGTCTTTTCCATAATGTAACAGCCATGTGGTCCCGGAACGGCTCGCCTGGTGCTGGTGTTCGTCCTCAGTGCCGTGCATGTGAGATTCGTCCACACCGTGGCCCAGATCCTCTGACCAGTCCTCCTTGTCGTCGATGGCCTTGCGTCACTGGGATTCACCCCAGTTAATGTCTCCTGGGTCACAGACATCGTGGTTGTTTCCAGTTTGGGGAGGTTATGAAGAGTGGTACTCCAAAACTTGTATACGTGTTTTCATGTGAACATATTTTTTGATGCACTTGGGAAAATACCTAGTAGTATGATTGCGGAGTCGTATGGTGTCTTATTAACTATAAATATCTTCCAGGCTGGTTTCCAAGGTGACCACAGCATCATACACTCCCGTCACCAATGAGTGAAAGTCCTGTTACCCCGTCGCTGTTAGTATCGGTAGTGGCTTTTGTTTGTTTCTTATTTTATCTGTTTGTATTTAGTTATTCTAATACGTGTACATTATATTCTGGTTTGGATTTACATTTTCTTGATGATTAATGAGGTTCCTCCTTTTGCTGGTGTTTCTATGCTGTATAGTCACCTTTTGTCACTAGGACACCGTACCTGCCATACCCAGTTTAAAGGAACAAGCGTGGCTCACAGTTTCAGAGACTTTGGTCCACGGTTGGCCGGCATGGCGGAGGGGTGTGGGGGAGGAAATCTGCTCACCTCACAGCGGCCAAGAAGCAGAGAGGAAAGTCTGTCATTCAAAGTCACACTCGAGGGCCCTACTTTCTGCAGCTGGGCCCCACTTTAGAATAGCCCAGTCAGCTAGGAATTCATTGGTCGTTTAATCCATTGAGGTTAGCAGCCTCGCAATCCAACTACCTCTCTAGGCATTTCTTATTCCACACAAGTTGACAATCAAGATTGACCATCACGTGTGCCAGTTATATGTCTTCTTCTGGTGATGTTATCTTCTTTTGTCTTGTGTTATTTTCCATTTTAAAAACTGAATTATTTTTATTGTTGGGTTTTAAGAATTCTTTATATATTCTGGGTACAAATATTTTGTTTGATTTTTGTCATTTTATTTTAGTTTTACAGAGATGATGATTGAACTCAAGGACTTGGTCATACTAAGCAAACACTCTATCACTGATAAAATCCCCAGTCCATGCCTTTTGTCAGATATGTGGTCTACGTAAATATTTCCCTCTGGTCTATGACTTCTCTTACCAAGTGTTTTCACAGAGCAAAATGTTTGAACTTTGATAGCACCCCATTTATAATTTTTTCATTTATAATTTGTGTTTGTAGAGATATATTTAAAAACTCCATGCTAAACTATTTTTTTCTAGATGTTTTAAGAAAGTTTTACATTTGACCTTTATGTCAATGGTTCATTTTAAGCTATTTTATAATATAGGAGGTATTTTTTGAATGCATGTTCAACTGCTCCAGGACCATTTGCTGAAAAATTATATTTTAGTTAATTGGTTTTCTACCTTTGCCAAAAACCGATTAACTGTGTTTGTGCAAATCTGTTTTGTTGGTCTGCATTTCTGTCTTAATAAGACCAGAATTTTTTTATCATGTGGTTCTGAAGTAAGACTTGAAATAGAGTAGTGTGAGTTACTCTACATTGTTCTTCTTTAGAATTTTTTGCTTATTCTAGTTATTCTAGTCGAATTTCCAAATAAATTTTAGAATCAGCTTCTCAAGATTTATGAAAATTCTTTTTCTTTTTTCTTTTTTTTGGGTCTTCTTGAGACAAGGTCTTACTACATAGTTCAGGCTGGCCTTGAGCTCACTTTGTAGCCCAGGCTGGTCTCAAACTTGCAACAATCCTCCTGCCTCACCTCTCAAGTGTTGGGATTATGGCATGTGCCACCACACCTGGTTTAAGATTTATAAAAATCTTTCTTGGATTTTTACTGGAATTACATTGAATCTGTAGATCAAATTGTAAAGAATTAACATCGAATATTGATATTAAATTTTCTAGTCCATGAATATGGTATATCTTTCCCTTTCTATTGTGTTTTGTTATTTTCAGCAAACAGATACTACAAAAATTTTTAAAGGTTTATTCCTAAGTATTTTAATCCTAACATTTTGTGTAATTGAAAATGTGTATGTGTTTTAAGATTCACATCCTGATTTTTTTCTTTGCTGATATATAAGAATGAAATTGATTTTTCTTCATTGATTTTGTGGCATACCACTTCATTAAACTGTCTTACTAGTTCTAGGTGCTTTGCTGTAATTTTTTAAAAGGATTTTTAAATAGGCATTCATACTGCCTGAATCAGGAGAGGTTAATTCTTTCCAATGTATATACTGTTTATATTTTATCTTTGTCTTTCCTTAATGCATTTGTTAAGTATTCCAAGACGATGCTGAGTAGGAGTGGTAAGGATGACATTCTCATTTTATTCTTGCTTTTAGTGTGAAATAATTCAGTGTCTCACTGTCAATCATGGGTTTGCTGTAGGTTGTTGTTTTAGATAGATATCCTTTATTATAGTAAAGATGTTTCTTTTTATTTCCATTTTTTGCAGATTTTTATTATGAAAGCAGTTAGAATATGATTAAATGATTTTTTTGTACCTATTGAGATTTCTGTATGATTTTTTTCTTATTTAATCTGTCTATTAAATTACACTAATTTTCAACTCTAGAACAAGTTTTGAATTCCTCATGTTGAATGTTACTTGGTTATGTGATATTTCGTCCCTTTTTACATTGGTGGATCAATCTGATCTGGTATTATTTTGTTGAGGATTTTTGCATCTATGTTCCTGGGGAATTGTGGTCTGTCTTTCTCTATTTGCTATTTCTTTGTTTATGTTTGGCTTTTTGAGGGTAATGCTGGCCTCATAAGTTAATTGGCAAGATTGATTTCACCTATTTTCTGAGAAAAGACCAGCGGTACTATTATTGTTAAGTTTTTGATAGTATTTGACAGTGACATCATTCAAGCCTGAACTTTTCTTTTTGGAGAGTTTTGGTTACAATTTAACATCACATGCAGATAAAATAAAACTACATAGTCCTTCTTGGGTGAGTCATAGCTTGTATTTTCAAGTAATTTGTTCATTTGCTTTATGTTGTCAAATTTATGAGCATAAAGCTTTTGTATTATTTACTTACAGATTTTCATTGTGGAGTTAATAGTGACACCTCCACCTTCATTTTTTGCGTTATTTGAGTCTTCCTTTTTCTTTGTCAGCCTGGCTAGATACTTGCCATTTTTAAAGCCAGTTTCTTTCATTAATCTTTCTCTATTACTTGATTATTATTTCATTTGATTTGTGTTGTATATCCTTTATTATTTCCTCCTTTCTGTTGCCTGGGCTTTCATTTGTCCTTTTTTTCTCTAATATCTTAATTTAAACACTGAACTGTTATTTTGGATCTCCTTTCTTAGTATAAGCATTTAATGCTATTCCATTCCTTTCAAGGACTGTCTTACCATCTAGCTCTCCAAATTTTGATGCATTTTCAGTCCCATTTAATTACTTATAAGCACTTGCTTAGCTTAATTAAATGGATTTTACTCTAGATTATTTCTAAATTTCTTTTTGCACTTCCTCTTTGATTTCTGGGTTACTTTGAAGTGAATTTCATGCTATATTTTTAAAGATATAGGACTTAATATAAATTTTTAACTTTTGGTGCATTTTGGTAAAGGAATTTTATGTAATTTCTTTACATGGCATTCTGTCTTACTTTTTTTTTTGTCACACACAGAATAGTGTTTAGAATATTATTTTGACTAAAAATCAGAATCAACCGGGCTGATCCAGACTCCTACCTAATACGCAAACTGGAGGAGTTCACTGTGAGCTGTGCATCATACTATGGCAAAGTCAGTATTACTTTTTCTTAGACTATAATCCATGGAAGAGACTTTTCTCTATGTAGGTGATTGGGAATAACTAGGACCAGGGCCATGACCTCCTCCCCATGTGCCCGGGCGGCCGTGACCTCGTCCCCACGTGTGGCCAGGCAGGACTGTGACTTCGTCCCCATGTGGAGGCTGCACTTGCGCTGTGCCTGAGCTTGGAGAGCCAGGGCCCCAGGGACCGGCGGGGCGACACCGGGCGAGGGAGGGGCTCCCTCGGCGGCCTTGGCCGGGTCCCCCTCGCCGGCCAGCACTAGGCTTCTCCACCCTGGACGCTGCTGGCCTGCCTCCCTGCTGTCCCTGGGCTGCGCCGAGCAGCAGCCGTGCTGCCCCTGGGAGGTGGTGGTCCCTCTAGAGAGACGGGCGGAGGTCACCAGGACGGGATGGGGTCCTCGTGGGTTGGTCCACTTCACCCGCACTGTCAGGGAGGGGCCCTGCCAGTCACTTCCGCTTTGGAAGCGCAGCCTGAGCTGCTGTGTGCTCACTGCGGTAAACTGAGTCCCACAGCACAGACTGGATGCACCCCGTAAATCAACCCATTGAGTTCGCTCTCCCGTTTCTCCTCAGTGTCTCGCGGGCTAGAGTGAGTGAATTTTGGTAACAACAAAACTGTCTTTCCCAGATTGTTTTTGTAGCCAGACAGCGGGGACCCACAAACAGTGCGGTTTCGTTTCTGCAGAAGGTGCGATGAGTGGGCCAGCGGCTGGCGAGGAGGAGGCCGCGATGCGGCTCTGCACGCGCCAGGTACACACGCGCACACACACCCGTGTGCATGCGCATACACATCCAGTGCCCGCGCGCACACATCCCGCCCACACACGTGCACACACCCATGCATGCGCGCACACACATCCGTGCACATGCGCACACACACCCATGCACACGCGCACACGCATCCCGCCCACACCCGTGCCCGCGCACACACACATCCAGCGCCCGCGCGCGCACACACAGCCATCTCACACGCAGCGCCGCTAATGATGGATTGAGATGTCTTTATTTCTGCCTTTGTGACATAAGCCCTAAAAGCCGTGGAATAAACTCCATTTATTTTTTCGCCTTTTCCCTCCTCACCTGGCCCGGGCACAGTAATTTGGCTCCGCAGGGCAGCTTTTAAGATTCTAATCTTGTTCGCGTCCAGCGCCGCGCTCGCAGCGGTGCGGACGGCCGGCCTCCCGCTATTGTGCGGCGCGAGGGCCGCTCCTGGCTGTCAGGGCATTGTTTATGTGGCGATTCCCTTAGCCGAGCTGAACCTTCGATTATGTCGCTCATTCAGATAACCAGATTTTCACCCCCTGGGGGCCGGTTCCATTCTCAGGGAATTGTCAACAATTTATTTCTGCTCTGGTGATTATTTTCATGAGTGAGAGCAAGAGAGGCGTCTGGAGAAGTTTTGATAACTGAGTCATGTATACAAAACTCGAGGCTACAACGTGAGGAAAAGGCAGCTTTCCCTGGAAAATGGCAAATTGAACTCAGTGGCTGCTGAACGCTGCGTGTACTTTGTGCCGGTTTATTAAACGGCACCATCAGCTCTTTCTGGGAACACGAAAACGTTTTATTTCTACTTCATAAATACAGAGGACAGTGTTACTTGAGAACTTCTAGCATGATTTTTATAATTTTCACGAATGCCACATGTGAACCAAGACATTCTACTATTTGGGTGGAAGTGATACGAATTTAGAAACACACGGAATGGTTCTAAAAACGCTACGCCAGTGTCACACTGCCCACAGGAACCCCTGACCACGCCGAGTTTCCTCTTAACCCTGCAGCAGTTTGCCTCCTCTGTATTTTCCTGTCCGTTAGATATTCTCATCTTGCAGCCATAGAAAGTTGGCCGAAACGTGCCGGTCAGTGCCTTTGCCTCCCAGAAAACCCGTCTGGTGATGGAAATTGGAGAGAAGTTGCCGTGTGCACTGCCATGCCCATTATTGACTATTTACCAGGAATGAGAGAATATTCAAGCAAAGACGGCGTTTGAAAGGACTTTGTTAAGCTCCACGTCCCTGGCATTGTGTCCCTGAAAGGCATTTTCTTATCTCTTCCCGTTCTGTTAGAGAAGTTCATGCCCCTCTCGCAGCATTTTCCACACAGCTGTAGAGTAGCTTAAAGCCTATTTTTTAAATAAGTGATGCTCAATTTGTCTTTGATGATCCGGATGATTCAGGTGAGATGGGAGCACAGTGAGGCCCTGATTTGCATAAAAATTAATCACAGAAAAATGTAAATTGATAAAATTTTGCCTGGCTTTTTCCCCCTATTTGAGAGCCGGCGGACGGCTCCCAGAAGCAATCATCTCAGTATGGGGCCGCGTTGGATGCGGTACAAATGATCACATTTGTGTTGAATACTCACTCATTTAAATGTCAGCCCTGACGGGGCGGCGCATCGGTGGAAAAAATGAAAAATAAATACCCGGCAGCTGAGCGCTGTCAAACCCTGGGCCCTCTTTAGAGAGCTATGATCTAATGTGAAAAAATTGCAGATTAATTATCCTTTTTGCAAAATGGTAATTGTTTTAGTATCACACCAGAAAAAAATCTGCAATTTATTTGGAATCAAACAAAAAACAGTACTGTTAAATACGTCATTACATCATTGTGTTTATTAGAAGCCTGCAATTAATTCCTAAGGCTCTTTGGGTCTTTAAAGCTATATAATATGAAACAAAAGAATGTTGCTATTAATTTCCAAACAAATGCTTACCACTCAAGGCACTCGGACTCTGCAAAGGGGGAGGTGGTGTGACAGAGGGCGATGGCTCTGTGGACTGACCCAGGACGACGCTGTGACCGTCTGCTCGCAGACCCCACTCAAGCTGTGGAAGTCCGGTTGCGAGGTCTACTCAGTGATAGCATGCAGCTTCAACTCACCTGGAGGAAGTTGTGGGAAGAAGGTGTCTTCTCAGCAGGGATGCTTTAAGAAAAACAATTGTGGTACAAATGCTGGTGGAAATAGAACTAGAAGACCTGAACCAGAGTAAGTCTCAGGACCACTGTTAGCACAACATTACCACTAAAGAGTTTTCAGACATGTAATTTACATCTCCTTGAAATTAGTAATTTAGGGTTAGTCATCTTAAGAAGAGTAAGAAAATCCTAAAATGCTATTATATGAGCATAGGAATTAGACACCCTAAAATATGAGAGGAAGGCCTAGCATCACCATCACCACCACCATAGCCATCATCATCACCATTACCATCACCACCACCATCACCACCACCATCACCATCACCACCATCACCACCACCACCATCACCACCACCATCACCACCACCA
>RJWM01033953.1:0-20327 GCA_004363535.1 Dasyprocta punctata
TGCTGTCCATAACATTTAATGACAGTAATGTCCATATCTAACAATTAAACTCTGTTCATAAACAGAAAAAAAAAAAAAAAAAAAGCCCAGTGTGGTGGCGCACGCCTTTAATCCCAGCACTTGGGAGGCTGAGGTAGGAGAAGCATTGTGAGTTCAAGGCTGGCTTGGGCCACAAGGTGAGTGCAAGGCCGGCCTGAGCTACCTACCTACTGCGACTCTGCCTCAAAAAACTAGGGCTGGGAGCTTGGCTCAGTGGCTTAAGCGCCTGTCTGGCAGGCACGTGGTTTGTGAATTCAATCCCCGGTGCCGCAAAAAAAAAAAAAAAAAAAAAAAAAAATCTGTCCTTAAGCCAGTTGGGGGTCTTGCCACAAGCCATGTAGGCCTAGGATAGACTCTCAATTTATTTTTATTAATATTAATTATCACCTGCTTTGTACCATGTCAAGCTGGTCCTCAGCACTGTTTGCTTTTTTTTAGGGCACATTCATTTCTGCTTTTGGCTGTGCTAGGGTATGGCTCAGACCCATCCAGAACGAAGGAGCAGCCGGGGATTTAGCTCAGTGGCATAAGTGCCTGTCTGGCAGGCGCGAGGTTGTGAGTTTGATCCCTGCTACAAAAACAAAACAAAACAACAACAACAGCAACAACAACAACTAGAATGAAGAAACCGAGACTTGGGATCTCAGCTCCTCTTACTTGAGACTGCATGACAACTTTTGACATCAAAATACAGAATCAAATTGTACCCCTGGGACCAGTGAAGGGAGAGAGGGCAGAGGAGAGGGGTTATGTTTCCTCTATCTACAAGGAAATGGGGGTTCCCATCTTGACAGGGGGCAAAGGGGGCCTGGCCAAAGGCATTCCCCTTGCTGGGAGAGGGACTGAGCTTGGCATAACATGGTTTAAGCAAGAGAACTAACTTCCTGGAAGGACAAAGGTCTGCCTGCTCATCAGGACCAGCGAGGGTTGATATCTCTTTTATATTTTTATTTTCAGTATTACAATAAACTTTTTATTAACCATTGCAGTCGGATTAGCTGGACTCTGGGGATATAAGGATGCTTGTTCCATAGCTGCTATTTATGGTTACTGAGCACTTAAAATGTGGCCACTCTGAAGAGAAATATAACATGCACATCAGTTTCCAAAGATTTACTGGAGAGGGAATTTTAACAATTTAAAGTTTAGATTATATGTTGAAGTGATAATAATTTGATTTTATTGAGTTAAAGAAAATTAGATGGGATTATAGGCACATTCCTGGTGTCCAGTCTTCCAGTCTTGTCCTTTGAGTCTTAGAGCGACCTTCAGCAATCAGAAGGGGTGGGGAGGGACAGAGTAGTGAAGATGTGAAATGCTGAGAGGATGAACTAGTTCAACACATTAGCATCCTTTGGGGGGCTGCAGACACAGGTGCATCAGGAAACCTATTAAAGATTGGCCTTGCTGACTGGGCATGGTGGCGCATGCCTATAATCTCAGCACTCAGAAGGCTGAGGCATCATTGCAAGTTCAAGACCAGCCTGGGCTACAAAGTAAACTCAGGGCCAGCCTGAACTACATAGCAAGACCCTGTTTCAAAAAGATTAAAAAAAGAAAAAAAGATTGGCCTTGCTATGGTATAAAAGAGAAGACAGGGATAGACAAAAGTTGGATAATAGATACTGTCTTGGTTACTTTTTGCTCGTTGCCGAGACAAAATACCTGACGCCCAAAGTTATGGAAGGAAAGGTTTATTCTTACAGTTTCTCGGGAGTTTCAGTCCATAAAGTGGGCTCCAAGGCAGCATGGGATGACGGGGCTACAGTTCATGGCGGCTGTAAGCTGCAAGCCGCAATCCGTGCTGGCAAGAGAGAGGGCGGAAGCCGGGAAGCAAGCAAGAGGAAGATCCGCCTTCCCTTATACTGTATCTCAGCTCCACCCCTGGGCAGGTGTAGCAGTCATGTCATTAATCATGGTGCTAGACAACAAACTGATCACAAGCATCAGACTCAGCCCCATCAAAAGTATGAGGACTTGGGGGTACATAGCATATCCTATACAGATACTAAAATACAGTCATAGAAGAAGAATAAATTCTAGTGTGCTATACACAGTAGGGTGATTATTGAACCCAGGGCCTCAGGCATGCTAAGGAAATACTCTACCGTTGAGCTACAGCCCCATCCTGTTAATTTTTTTTTTTTTAATTTTTGAGACAGAGTTTTGCTAAGCTGTCCAAAACAGGAAGAGAAGAGTGGTGATAAGACTGCCACATAGAAAAGGAAAATGAAGTATATGTGCTGGCAGTGTGAGACGTGTACATGGAACATGCAGTTGACATGTATGAAGACTGCCTTGAGAGTGACAGTTGAAGCAAAGCTTATTTTTACTGTTTTGCTTTTTTACTTTTATTTTTTGTTTGTTTTTATAATAAAGTTCTATTGGGGTTTTCATTGTAGTTCATGTAGGAATTTATTTCTGATGCTACATTTTAGGTTCTGTAATCAAGTATACAGATGATGTGAAAATGTTGATGGCTATTCTAAATGCACAATACGTATTAAGAATTTAGTAATTTATTTTATTGATATTTTATGTTCCTCTAAACTACACACTGGTAATATAATAAGAACCTCCTGACAAAACAGTAAGATGATTGAGATGTCCTGCATAAAGCCCAGGAAAGCAAAACACATGTACTGTCAGCATAAGCAACGTGTGCGTATGGAATGTGTACAGACTGCTTTAGGTGTGATAACTGAAGTTGACGTTATTTTTTTGTAGGATTTGCATTGCAGTTCATATGAAATTTATTTCTGATGTTTTTTTTTAGACTCTGTACACCAAAAACCAATTGATGCTAAAAATTTTGATGCTTTTTTATAAACAATAAATATTATATCTTAATGATTTATTTTGTGATTTTTTTCCTTTTAAGTACCAATTATTTAATGCAATAAAACTCAAAAATTAAAATTAATAATTCATCAATAGAAATAGTCTAAAGAATAAATGTGGGTCTCATGACCCATGGTTATGAGCTTGATGATGAAATTAGTCTTTGCAACACAGTGGTTAAACCAATGCAGTAATCCAGAAGATTAGTTGGGAAGAGGGGGGAAAAGGCCTGGGGTGTATCCTAAGGGGCTTGGAAGGCTCTGCAGCCAACCAAGTGGCTCCAGGTTAGGGCCTCAGGAACTGGCGCACAAAGGTTCTGTTGGTCATGGCTATGCTGTATGGATTTTTGTACCATGTGTCAAATGATAAATACCTACTGCAACGGTTCTACATTATAAGAACACGGAGTTACCCAGAGCAGGGGACACTGTTGGTGCCCATCCTGGTCCTGTGAGTCCATCTCCAGCTCCTGTGACTTTGTTTCTAACAGCTACAGCTACTGGTGTCTGATCCAGAACACCAAAGGCCCCAGAGCCAGGGACGACTGGGGTAGGAGCACAGACCGTCTCCACACGGAGCAGCCCTCAGGGGCCATTTCCACTCCAGAGCTCTCCGAGGTGTCATCTGAAATCATACCCTTCTTCAGCTTCTCGTCTTTCCTTGTCTTGCTCCTCTAATTCCCTTAATTCCCTTCTGGTTTCTCCTGGAAGCACTTTCTAAAATACTTCACTGCAGAGCTTATCCCAGGCTCAGCTTCTGGAAAATCCCACTATAAAAGCAGAGTCACTTTATTGTGGCTATCAGTCTTGACTTTGGGTAGTAACCATGCAACACACAGCCACTGAGTATGTGGGGGGGATTCCGGATCCTTTGCTGAGACCTCGTGCCTAGCACAGTAGCAGCTTTAGGCCGACGTGTGGTCTGCATTGAGGCCATGTCTAGAAGCCGCAAAGAACATCACACCACAGCCATGTGACTTCCCCTTGGACCGTTTATTCGATTGCTCTTTAGTCAGGCTCTTCCCCAAACATCTTTCAATCTCCATCACGGTCTCTTTTCCAGAAAGCGGAAACTGCCCAGCTCTTGCCATCATTATGGTCCCCCCTGCTTGCTTGCATAGAATATTTCAAAATCAAGACTGAAACAGGAACTTAGCTGAGTTTTGCAACCCAGAAGCATGTTCTAGGCCTACATTTATAGATAGGGTCGGGGAAGAGCGAGGAGTCCACGGGGTCTGTCCACACCGAGGGTCGTCACACTGGGATGCTGAGAGCAAGGGAAGGGGCCGCTGTCTGAGTCCTGGGGCTCCGGCAACCTCAGAAATGACTGACTCATGACAGGGAGGGCAATGGGAAAATCAACAAAGGCACACTGCCTCCAGGTGGGAGGTGCTCACTTCCTCCTAATGTAGACTAGATAAAAATAAAAGCAAGTCCACAAACCCATAGTAACCAAATACACACACAAGACACACTCGAAGTCTCCAGAAAAACGCCCTCAGACGACTGGAGAGAGCTGGGGCTTCAACTCCTAAAGCAGGAGCCACTGTCCCCAGAGAAGGGGACAACAGCTTCTGAGGCTCTGGGGTCTGGTCTGACAGGTGGTTCTGGCCCACCTGGATGGGAAGTGCACCTGTTTCACTATGACAGTGCCTTGCAGGAAGATTTGTGTCCTGAGCGTTTCCTGACTCTAAAGAGCTGGCATCTCTGAATCTGGCATCACTATCAGGGCGAAGGCTGGCCATTTCCACATGGCTTTGTGTGTAGGGGCGGCCTGGTTCCAGGCCTGCTCTGTTACTAACCACTGTTCTCAGATCTGACATGACCTGTCGCTCAGTAATGATGCAACAAACGTTTAATGGATGGTGAACAAAATAATTCAGAGTGAAATCCTATTCCCCCAAGGATACACATCTATAAACTTTTCATTGGTTACACAATGGTTCTTTCTGAGCCTGTAAACTGTGATTACAATTTACTTATTCTCCCGGCCCTAAAGGAATTTTTTTTTCTTTAGTTGAAGCCAACTCTTTTCAGGTGGAGCCAGGGGATACATGTGGCTAGATCCAAATGAGAGGACATTTCGCAAAGGGACTAGTGAATTTCAGCAGGACAATCAATACATCTCTGGGGCTGGAAGTGGCCGCTGAGGCTGGGGAAGCTCTGAATCTGGCTGGTGATGAAGAGGCCCTTGTTTAGCTGCCTGGAGAGATGGGATCAAGTAGTGGAAGGGAGGACATTGAGGCATGGCAGGAGGGAGGTCATGGGCTGCGGGAGAATTGAGGACCAGGTGAGAGGAGATGGGTAGAGTGGACGGGGCAGTGCTACAGCTGAACTCAGGCACATGGGTGCTGACCGGGGAGACCCGTAGCGGGGAGAAGCCTGCTCTGAGGAGATCTGTTTTCAGGGAAGGTTCTACACTAGATTATTGGACCCGTAGGGAGTCGGGAGGGCTAGCCTAGGGTGTCTACACTGCAGAGAGAAAGTCAAGAGGGTTGGGAGGTGGTGAGGAATGAACAATTCAAGGTGGCAATGAATTTAAAATGACAGAGCAGTTCAAGGCATGCCTGGGCCGCCAGGGTCCCTTTCCGTGTGACCAACCTTGAACTTTAGGGTCTGGCTGTTGGAAGAACCAGTGATCCTATCTCTGGATCTCCTTCTCCTCCCCCACTATTCCAGTTTGGAATAGAGACTAAGAATTCTTGGGGAATGGTTTGGATACACGACATTTTTTGAGTTTTGTTTTGTTTCTCATGTCAGGGCTCTGCAGACGCTGACCACACACCCAGCTATTTTCAGGAGGGACACAGCTGAGGCTCACTGTGGGTGACACAGGTCCTCCCCAGGGAGGGCAAGACACAGTTCCCCCAAATTCCACCCCACTCCCCGCAAGTCTCCCAGCAGGGCCATCCGGTGCAGCTCAGGCAGGGGAAGGGCCTGGAGAACTCAAGGACGGAGGGAAGCACGGGGCCCCGCAGGTCAGGGCACCATGTGCCACCACTTGAAGGGGAAGGGCTTCCTGCGGACATTGGTGCCACAGTGCACCTCCCCCAGGAACTTGTGGTAGGCGGAAATGTCGTCGATGAAGGTGCAGCAGAAGCCCAGCGGCTCCAGCAGGCCGCGCACGTGCATCTCCAGGCAGCATTTCTCCTCCTCCAACTGGGGCCCAAAGGGCTTGGGGATGCCCAGGTCCTTGTCCAGCACGATCATGTTCACCTGGGGTAGAGGCAGTTGCTTTGTAACCACCTACAGTGCGCCTGCCCTGTTCTAAGCTCCTGGAACCCTCACTACAATCCTATGAAGGAGAAATTGAGATAATCCTCTTTATAGTGTGAGGAAACTGAGGCACAGAGCATGCTAAGTAACTCACAAATGGCAGGGCTGAGTGTAAAACCAGGCAACTTGCCTTGGTAAATATGTATATGTGTGCAAAAGCATGCATAAGTGTATTACATGCATGGATATGTGGCTGCCTACGCATGCATATGAATATGCACACATGGGGGAATTTTGCATGCATTTGTGTGTACACATGTAGATATACATGTGCATACGTGTGTGTGTTGATCCAGTCTCCTTCTGTCTTTTTACTTTTGCAAAACAGCTTCCTATTTGTTGAGGTACAGTTCTCAGGATCCCAGGGAGACAGCTGGGACAAGCATGTCACCCTGAGGAGGGAGCTGAGGGACTCAGAGAGGTCAGGCTTCTAGGTGATGTCACCCAGCAGCTCAGCCTGGCCTGGGACCTGAGCTCCTGACTGGCAGCCTTGTCTGGGGATCCCTCCAGATCTGGCTGTCCCCAACTCAGGGTGGACGAGGGTTGGGATCTGGAGGGTCTCACCATGTTTGGGAAGAAAGCTCTGGCCTGGCGGCCATCATCCATCTTGAATAGAGCGGGCAGGTCGATGATGTCCTGCTCTGTCAGCCCCAACTCCTTCTTGAGGATGTCACGGTTCCAGTCAATGCAGCGCTGGGTGGAGGCAGGCGAGGCATCAGGGAAGGGACACACAACTGCCAGCTGGGCTGCAGTGTCAGGCTAACAGCCCGGCCCTCCAGGGACACTCCCAGCTCTCAGCAGGCAACTGGTCACCTCTCCTCGTGCCCCTCCTTGGGACTTGGGGATGGTCATAACGATGATGACAACCCAGAAACAACACCAGCAACTACCACTCACTGAGCACCTCCACTGGGCTGGACCCTGTGCCAGGCGCTTTTCTCCAGGACCTCCCTGGCCCCTGAGGCCACCCCAGGACATGGACGACGGTTTCGCTAATGATCATAGCAGCAAACGCGTAAATGTGCCTGGCTCTGTCCTGAGCACTGGACACAAGTACTTAGTTAAACCTCAGCCGGTGGGGGAGATACCAGGCTCAACCCTTTTTCAGAGATGGGAGACCACAAACTGAGAGCCATAGTGAGCTGCCTGGGGCCATGATTTGACCTTAGATCTACCTGACCCCAGGAAATGACCAGTGAGGGATACTGTTATGGTTGATACATCGTGTCAACTTGAGAAGTCTAGAAGCTTAACTAAGTGACTTAGCAGCTCTAAATCCTGGGGTGTGGAGACAAGCCATTACCACTCTAGGATATTGTTCACTGTGCCAATTTGAGAAGGTCAGAAATATAACTAATGATTCAGCAGGGGGTCAGGGTCCTTACTTTGTAACGTCCTCAGCCTGTGCAAAAGGACCCACATAGACGGTATGAGTGCTACACTCACCCAAGGGACGTAGCCTACTTACAATATAAGGGAGAAAAAGAGGCTTTCTCTGCCCCCTCTCTTTTGCTCTGGCTGCTTTTGCTGGCTGCTGCCTTGAAATGTTGCCCCTGTGCCATGTCATCCTGCCTTGGAGCCAGCTGATTATGGACTGAAACCTCCACAAACAGTGAGATAAATAAACCTTTCCTTCCTTCACTTTGGGTGTCAGGTATTTTGCCTCCTCAACAAGAGAAAAGTAACCAAGACAGATGCTTATAATAAAGCCAGCTTTCAAGCAGTCAGTGAGGGGATTGGTGACCTTTACTGGGTCTTATGTCGCTTTCCTGGCATTCATCCCACCAGTACAGCAGGTTTTGGGCTGTTGGCCCAGTCAGTACCCTGTTGTCTCTAGCGCTTTGCTCTGGCGATCCAGTTAGGGATAGGCAGTAACTCAGAATTAAGCAAATCAATGTATAGACCTCTTGGCTACAGTAATTGGTTCAAGTTGGGTCAAATCAGAGTGAAACGCTAGCTCTTGTTCAGTTGTTGTGGGGCATAAAAAAGTTCTTTTTTGTTCATGATATGCTGGGTGTACGTCAAGCCCTAAACTGTTTGCATCCTGAGGATACCTGCAGAGACCAGGTAGTGCAGAGATATGGAACTGGAACCCTCATCAACCTGTGCCTGAAATCCATACCACTGCTGGACTTTTTACTTACACGAATCCATCATATCTTTTTGTTGAAAGCAGGTTGAGTTCTTTCCTGCTTCTTAATTTTTAAAATATGCCCGTGCAAACAAACAGAGGCTTGATTCAAATAAATATGACTGATTTCTACTTCTTGAGACTTATGAACTCCTAGTGGGGTGAGTATCTGTGATTTTCTAACACTCAAAGGTCAGGACTCGTGCTTATACAAGCATTCTTCTGGAAAGCAGGTCAGAAGCGTTCATCATGTTCTGAAGGAGCGTGGCTACCCCAGATGACATGCACTGTAGCCTGGCAGGGATCTTGGTCCTTTGGCACTGCTGGTGCCCCTACCTTCTTGGAGCTTCCAGGCCTGCTAGAAGGGACTGTGATGCCCCTTCATGTTCATCGTTAGCATAAGAGCACAGCAAGGAAGCTGCTCGCGGGCTCGCCAAGGCCCTCTGGGTGCTGGCATACTCTGCATCCTGAGCCCCTGGCCAGGAGCCCCAGAGCCTGGGCATTCTCCACGATGAGGATGTGAACCTGGCCCCTCCTGGCCCCTCACCTGGAAGTAGTGGTTCTCCTTCACGAGGTCCTCACTGGACAGGATCTTGTTGATGGTGATCCGCTTGCTGCTCATTCCCCCCAGGCCTGTGGGGGTCAGAGGTCAGGACAGTCAGACTGGAGACACCCAGGCAGGACTTGGAGGGGGACAAGAGGGTGAAGCCAGGCGGAGGCCCAGGAGGGAGGGAACCCTGTGTCCTCTGCCTGCAGAGGGCCTCGTGTGCTCCCTTCTCCTGCGTGAGCCCTGTCACCTGGGAGGAGAAAGGGCTGGCAGCTGCCTTGCTCTCAACCTAGGCAGCAGGTGGGAGTGGCACAAGCAGCCACCTGCTTCTCCCATCTGGAACCTTCTCCCGAGAACAGCAGCTGACCAGGGTGAGTGCGAGAGAAGCTGCATCACCTTTCCTGCTGTCCAGAATCACCCCTAGCTCGGGCCTGGCCCTGGAGGGGAGCCTGTCTCTGCCTCCAGTCCTCCTGATACCTTGTGGCTTTGGCCAATCAGTGACACTGAAGGCTCACTGGGCAGCTGCTCTTCTAGGCCTCTATGCTGATGGACTCCTTAGTCCTCCTGATACTTCTGTGCTAGGTAAGGAAACCGAAGTAAAGTTATGTGACTTGTCTAGGGGCTTGAGAGCAGCTCATGGCTGAGCTGGTAGGCACATGGGAGGCTGACAGCGGAGCCTTGCTCCTCACCATGCTTCCGCCTGGTCTAGGAGGAGCCTGCTGGAACCTTGCGCTTCCTAGGCTGGACAATGGCAAAGAGATCAGGGCTGGGCGGGGGATGTAGCTCAGTGATTGTGCCTTTGCTTAATGTGTTGCAAGGACCTGGGTTTGATCCCCAGTACCGCAAGAAAGAAAAAGAGAGAGATGGGGCTGACAGATGCTTCCCTGAGCTGTCTCCACACTTCTCACCCTCGCTAGCACAAAGGTAGTCATGGTTCCTGTATCCTATGGGTCGATTTTAGGCTATGTTTAACAGGAAAAGGAGGCTCCCAAAGGTCAAGCCTCACAGCTGCCCATCCAGGAAGAAACTTCCCTTCAGGGGTGCGGGCATTATAGACAGTGTCCTCATCTGGTCCTTTTTGTTGCTGATGCCGACAGCAGCCAGGAAAGCTGTCTTTGGCTGTGGCGGACAGAGACATAAGTGGTGAACAGCCTTGGTTTGCCACAGGCGTTTGGGTGTGAGATACATTGGGAGTGAGCACCTGAAAAGTAGCAAAATGCAATTGAAGAAAAAACTGTATAATTGATATATACAGAAGTGATGGTGATTCAACACCGCACGCGCATTTTGGCCCCCGTATTGTATACTCGTCTGAACGATAGGAGGGCGATGTAATTTCATCACAATAACAGCAACTGAAAAGCAGCGGGAATTGCCACGGCCTCTAACCTGGCTGGCAGTCTCCACCTGATCACTGGCCTCCTTTTCCATGATTAATTTAAGTGTGCGCCTTGGCCCAGTCTACACCCGCCCCGGTGAGGCAGATGTCTAAATTACCCTGATCATTTCTCACTCTGGGACCGATAGTGATGACGTCTGACTGTCATCATGGCTGTCATAGCCTGCTTTTCCTCCTGGCCCTAAACTGTGTTTGGTCTGTTTACCTCTCTGTCTCCCTTTATGAAATACAAGCTCCTGGGTGCCAACCATGCACAGGTTTTGGAACCTGTAACTCTCCCATGGGCCTGGCACACATTAGGTCCTGAGGAAACACTTTGTGCTATTGGTGACAGTAAGGATGAGAGGGGCAGCCCAGTGAGCCACTGGCTACAGCAAGGGACACAGAGGCCTGGGCTGCTTCCCCTGGGGTGGCCTTGCAAACCCTATGGTGGGCATGATGCCCGGGGCGATGTGGCTGGGTTTGCACCCGCTCTGTTCTGTTCAGGGTGTCTTGGGGACTCCCTGCCGAGGCCCTTGGCCACTCACCTTTGAACATGATGGCTTCACCATGGCCCTCCTTCTGTTTCTCTCGGAAGAGTTTGTAGCAGGCTGAGGTGCTGGCCATGAGCAACCGGAATTCCTGTGAGAGACAGCCAGGCAGCACCCCATCAGTGGGGAAGGCAGCCGGGGAGCAGGGAGGGTCCCTGTCCTGTCTGTCTCCAAGGGCTATTTCTCACTCTCCCGCCATCTCCACAATGACATGGATTCAAAGCTCAGAGTCAATGGCGGCCTTGGTCAGAGTGGAAGAATTTCCCGGAAGTGCTGTGGGGCAGGCTGTCGGCACGAGATTTCCAGGGTTTGGGGTGGCAGCCACTCCTTTTCAGAAAATGAAGCTGCAGTCCCCAACCCATCCCCCTCTAGAGCATGACAGCCACTATGTCAGCCACCAGCATCGCGTGCCAATTTAATGATGGCAACTCTGAATAGAGGTGTGCTAGGAGAATAAAACATTCACCAGATTATAGAGACTTAGTATGAAAACGGAATAAAAAACTGATAATTAATACTTTTTGTATTGATTCCACATTGAAATGCTGGTAATGGGTTAAAATTTATCAGGGACAGCCACAACCCCCAAACCAGCTTCAGCCTACTTCCTGTTTTCTCTGTGATGCTGCTTCTTTCCTCTAGGTCCTGCTTTTCGCTGGTAAAGGCTGGCACCCATGGGTTCTCTGCTCGCCCATTCACTCCAGTCCTCGGGACGAGCTCACCTTTTTGCCTGGGATGGGGACGAAGGTCATGAACTCATCCACGTGACCCACAGTCAGCCAGTCTGAGTAGAGCTCCACAGGCGCCTGCACCTGCTGGGCCGCCAGGAAGTTGCGCACCACCTTGGTCATCCGCCGCCCGCCAGACCTGGGGCAAGGTTGAGGAGGGGGTGGCTCTTCAGAGGGCCCCCCACCCCGCCTGCTGCAGAAGACCTCCAGCCTGGGCCAGCATGGCATCAGCCTGCACAGGCTTCAAGATCTGCTCTGGACCCTTACCAAAGCGCCATGGTAACTTCAACTCATTTTTATCAGTTCAAGAGACACCTCCTCCAGGAAGCCTTCTTGACTGCTAGACTTCACGAGGCCTTCAATCTCCCCATTGTCCTTAGGCTACAACCCTAGTTCCTTATGATGGCCAATAACCTTTCCCTGTGACCTTGCTCCTGCCTGGCCCTGCCACCTCGCCTGCCTCCCTTCCTCTGGGTTCTGTTTGCTCCAGCCCCCTGCAGAGCTGGGCACTTTTGCCCTTGCTGTTCTTGCTGTTTGGAAGGGGCTTTCTGTCCTCTGCAGCCTCCGTGGCTCAGCTCTGAAGTCACGGCCTCAAACCCACCAGAGCCGAAGTCCCCTGTGCCGGGCCCTTTATCGTGCACTTCGCTTTGTCTTCCTTACTTTCGTCCGCACCTGGAGTTCCCCTGCTGCCATGTTCGTTCTCTGCACCCCTTACCCGATGAGGACCCCCTGGGGCCTGGGGCTTTGTGTCCTGGTTTCTGCTCTGCCCCCAGAACCCAGAATAGTCTGGTACAGTCAGTTTTCAATGAGTATCTGTCTCTAAGACGCCTCCTGAACTCCCTCTTTGGGACCCCAACTGTCCTCTCTTCTTCTTGTTGCTCAACACCCCTCTCTTTCTGGAGGGCCAATCTGCATATCTGTGTGTCCCTCCCCCACCCCGTCTCCTTGAAGGCTAGGGGAGGGCTTGGCACTTGGCTGTTGAATGGAATGAATAAGTGACCACTGAGTGAAGGGAGAAGAAAAAGAGGATGGGAAAATGGTCACTGCTTGTGTCCCCCAGAAGGTGGAGCATACCATGGTGCTCAGAGGACTTGGCTTCCAAAGCCTGGATGATTGCATGCACGCAGGTTCCTGGCAGCCCTTTTATGCAGTGAGAATCCAAGCACACACCCTTTCCCCAGTGATTGTCTTGACCAAGGAAGAATTTGCCTTTTGTTTGCTGGTGGGTTAACAGGGCAGGGTGTGGAGGCACTGTGGACAGGTCAAGGAGCAAGGGACTCATGCTTCTGGGTCCAAGTCATTTCTTATTGTGCTTCTTTCATATATGGGGAGCCCTGAGGATTCAAGAATGTGCTCCTGCTCATATCTGTCCATCTCCCTTTCCTAGATCCTGTTCTCTCTTTGCTGCTGGTTTATAATCTCCTTATGCACCCTCCCATTTGAGGAAGAGACTTGTTTCTTTGGGTATATATTAGATCCTAATTTACACTAAGATGTAAAGGCTAACTTAGTTTTTCCCCCAAGAGCATCTACAATAATAGAGAGTCATGGCAGAGGGTGACTTTCCCAGGGACTCACTCCATGCACAAGCAACCCAGGCGACCCCTAAAGAGAAACATTCCCGGCCCTCTCCCGCTGCCCCAGGTCCACCCTGGCTTCTCTTACAGAGGGAAGCTGCTCCCAATGAGGATCCGCCCGAGGGGGTACTTCTTGCCATTCACGGTCACCGGGGGGCTGACCTCCAAATTCCCGAAGGAATCAAGACTGGTGACGGACTCGAAGAGGGGCTCCCGGGTCACGTAGCCGAAATCCGGGCCCTGGGTGGAGGACCTGCCATTAGTCTCCGGCAGCCGGAAGTCCTCGGCCCCAGGCAGCTGCCCGCAAATTCCCACCCCTTCACCACCAGCGCCTGGTACAGTGGGCCCGATTGCCTGTGGTTGTGTCATTTCTACAGGGGCGCAGGCACAGCAATGGGGTGAGTGTGGGACTGTGTGTGGGTGTGTGTGCATTCGGATCTCTGTGCCTCTTCCCAAACACAGATGCACGGAGGTGACTTAAGGTCACCTCTCATGTGTGCTCTTATTGTCTTGCTCGACTCTCAGTCTCTTGGACCCTCAGTTTCCCTATCAGTAAAAGAGGTGTTGCATTAGGTGACCTGAGGCCGGGAGTTAGATTGAATTATTTCCAGGGATTTGGCTTCCTGGCTCATTGCCTGTGACTTCCGATATCTCCCTGCCAAAGCAATAGGCTTTCCCAGGCCAGCATCAGGGTCACATGACTTGCTTTGGCCAATGAAACGTGAGCAGAAGGCAAGTGTATCAGTTCCAAGCAGAAGCCCAAGTGCCACTCCGCACATCTGCCTGCTTTGTTTTCTTCTTCCTGTGCTAGGAGAATGGCATTTCTCAGCCTGGGGCTGCAGCTCGAGAATAAGGAAGGTGTGAGAAAGCAGGTGTGCAGGCGGCCATTTGATCATGGAGCAAGTAGACCTTTGTTGGTGTCAGCCACTGAGATTTGGGGCTTGTTTGTCACTGCAGCTTTCCCTAGTGACAGCTGACCAATACACGCAGGAATGGTGGATATGATGTACATGCCACGCACTCACCCCATGACCCTTGAATTCTTCTTAGCATAGGGCTCCAAAAACTGGTGTTGGCACACAAAATATAACTCCCCCGATGCCCTAAATTTTAAGGGTTCCTTTCAGATTTTTTTTGTTGATGTTACTGGGGATGGAACTCATGACCTCGCACTTGCTAGGCAAGCACTTGTGCTGTTGAGCTAAATCCCTGGCCCCTCATGATTTTTTTTTGGTGGGGGGTCAAAATATAGGATCTTGTTTGTGGAGCTTGCACTAGGGTTGGGACTAGGATTGCAGGACAAAAATCTCTGTTAGAAAAACCCAGGAGGTGGGAGGATGTGGCTTGTCCTGGACCAGCTGAGTGGCTCCAGGGAAAGCCGTGCTGGTGAGCAGGTGGCTGCAGCTTACAGCTTTCTTGCCTGGGGGCCCAGCTGGCCTTGCTCGTGAGCTGGCTTGAGATGGCTGGAGACTGGCAGCTGGGGCTTCATAGCATCACCCAGGCAGCTAGTGAGCAGCGCAACGCCAGGCCTGGCCCAGGGCTCCAGGAACAATGTAGCCTGGGGCTTAGGAGCGAGGCCAGCCTGGAACACTGAAGGCAGGTGGTGACCCAGGGAGGAGAGAGAGCAGGCCTGGAGCTCGGGTCTCATGCTGGCACAGCTGTGAGTGGTTGGTTTGATGTGAGGCCCTGAGGTGTTGGGGGGAGGGGGAATGAGGCTCATGAGACAGCGTCCAGAGCTATGCAATGAAAACCATAGCACCAGCAACTAACAGTCACTGAATTAGCACCGCACTGATGTCTTGTACGTGACTTGAATCTGCACTATGACCCTATGAGACTAATGCCATCTTTTTCCATTTTACTGATGAGCAAATTGAGGCTCATGGAGGTTAAGTTGCTTACCTAGGGTCCTGTTTTTGCTAAGGGACTGCTGCTCAAGGCCAGGTCCCCCTGACCTTCTAGAGCTGGGCTCACACTATCAGCTCTCCCATCTCCTCAGGATGAGGGGACCAGGTGAGTTAATGTTCTCAGAAAGCAGGTGTGGCCTCTGAGCAGCCCCTGATGTCAACAGGAAGGGGGTCCTGTGTGTGACCTTGTCTGTGTATTGTGCTGTGCCAAGGCCTCCTCGAACCTGTTCGGGGGGCGGAGGGCAAGGACAGAAGTGACTGATTCTGTTCTGCTGTCACATGGTGGCCTCTGAGGGTGCAGAAGGGAGTGATAATGGTCTCTGGAATCAGAGGAGTCAGATGACTTTAAACGCTGAAAACCACAGCTTCAGCTTCAAGGCCCTGATGAACTTTAAAGTCAGAACCACGAGTTTTGAAAACTGCACAACTATGATTTTCCTCTTTGAAACTTATTTTGCTGCATGTTGGAGGGCCAGGCCTGCAGCGGGGGTCAGGACCCCTGGAAGTGGATCTGGCCCTGTCTCCCACAGTTCCCATTTCCCACCTGGAAACTGCTTTGGGAGCATCGGTTATCACAGCGGAGAGGGACTTCAGAGGCCTCTGCCCCAGTTCGCCCATCTTGCAGATGAGAAAACAGAGGCCTTGAGCAGCAGACTGGTTTATCGAGGGTGCCCCGGTCTCCTGCATGAGTCCCTCCCCTGCTTCCACCACTGGCCCTCAGCTTCTCACCAGGAGCTGCTTTATGGGGAAGTCCTTGAGGTTCCCATCTCGGGGGGAGTCCAGCACCACGGGGAAGCCTTTGTGGGGGGCCTCGATGTAGCCAAACTCAATTTCATCCTGTGGGGACACCAAGGACAGCTGTGAGCCCAGGGTGAGCCTGTGAGCGTCAGTCAGCTGGGGGTGGGGAGGGAGGGAGGGAGGTGCACTCAGGAAGGAGCAGGGAGTTTGTGCCTCTTGGTCCCTGAATCCTCACCCGCAAAGGAAGGCAGCACAACTCCCCACAGATTGTCTCTGTGTGTCACAGGCATGTTTTTTTAGCAACGCTGACCTTATTATTTTTTCTGAGACAGGATCTTGCTGTGTAGCCCAGGCTGGCCTTCAACTCACTAAGTAGCCCAGGTTGGCCCTGAACTCACAGTGATCCTCCTGCCTCAGTCTCCCAAGTGCTGGGATTATAAGCATATGCCACTATACCTGGCTTGATCTCTTCTTAAAAAACACAAATGGCATCATCCTGAACATGTTTTCCTTCAAATAATAATTTAAAGTGAAGCACATTCTGTCCTGGCCTCATGCTTTTGAGCTGTTGCATGGAGCTTCCCAGGTCTCTGAGGATGGATGCTTCATTGTTTTGCTGTCTTTAGCCATGACAAGAAGCCACATTATGGTGACTTCCCTTCCCGTCTCTGTGCACAGTGCAGGGACAAGCTGACAGGACCCTTTGCCTGGGGCTGCTGGCGGCCAGGTATTACACTAAGCTGACCCCTCTCATCCGACCCCGGCCACGTCCCCCTGCCCAGGCCCTTACCTGGATCCAGCGGTCGCCCCGGTTCATGTACTGGAAGCAGACCTTCAGCTCGCAGTTGGTTTTCTCTACTAGGTTCTTCACCTCCTTCAGGAACAGGTAGTTGTCCTTCATGCTGGCAAGGTGGGGAAGATGAGAAGGCCAGGAGGAAGGGTGAAGAGGGCACAAGGGCCACCCTCAGGGGGTGGGGACAGCTGCTGGCCTCTCCGAGCTGAGCTGGGCAGCTGAGGCTGCCTCTGTGTTCAGTCTCCTTTGCAAAGGCCACTGGAGCCAAGGGCCACCCACTTAGGCAATTTTTGTCAAGGTCAGGAGCAAATAAAACCAGGAAGGGAGGTTTACCCTCACCTGCCCCAAAGCCTACATCTCTGACCTGCCAGATTTAAACACGAGCTATGCCTGGCCTGGGGCTGCCCAGGGATGGGTCTGGGAACCGCAGGAGTTCCTCCTGGGGTTGCCATTGTGGGCATTTCTTTCCCTTATTTCTCACCTTGTTGAGGTTAACCTGGCACATAATAGATACTCAATAAAAACCTGCTTAAGCCAGGCGTGGTGGCACACACCTTTAATCCCAGCACTCGGGAGGCTGAGGTAGGCGGAGCGTTGTGAGTTCAAGGCCGGCTTGGGCTACAATGCGAGCACAAGGCCGGCCTGAGCTACATAGTGCGACCCTGCCTCAAAAAACCAGGGCTGGGAGTTTGGCTCAGTGGCTTAAGCGCCTGCCCTGGCAGGCGCGAGGTTGTGAGTTCAATCCCCGGTGCCGCAAAAAAAAAAAAAAAACAAAAAACAAAAAAAAACCTGCTTAAGGAGTGAGCGAGATGAGCTGACTGGCCATCGCTCGGGAGGTCCCCAACAGCGTGGCAGAGGGCTGAAGGGTTACGGAAGGGACATTTCTGGAGCACATGCTGGGCAAGTGCTTTCCTCGCTCCATCTCATTTAATCCTCACAGTGACCCCGTGAGGCCGAGTGAATAATTTCAAGTCACCCAGCCGCTAAAGGACAGCACCAGGAGCCAAACTCAGGACGCCCAGCCCTCAGCCGCACTGCCTCTCTGGGCCGAGGCCACCCCGTACCAGCACACGAACACCGACACGGGAGGCAGGATGTTGGGCGTCATGATCCACGGTGCGATGCGGAACTTCACGGTGTCGGTGAAGATGGGCGTCAGGGGAACCTCCTGGGCGCGGGAGAGAAGGGACAAAACCGCATCAGGGCGCCTTCCACTCCCGCCTTCCAGAGTGGGTGAAGCCCATGAGGGTCATACACTGATTGAGCACCTACCGTATGCCAGGCCCCATGCCCAGTACTTTCACACGACGAGTTCATTCATTTCTGCCTTACGATAGTCCCCGGGGGCAGATGATATTATAATGTTCATTTTTTAGATGGGGACACCAAGTCACAGAACTGGTAAGTAACTGTTTAGGGTTACATGGTTAGCAAGTGGTACAGCCAGGCTTTCAACCCAGGTGCTCCAGCTGCCAAGTCTGCCATCCTAACCATTGTTCCATTGAAGTTCCTGTCCTGAAATCAACCAAGCTGCAGGTGTTTTGTCTTCTGTGTTACGGTTGGGGGAAACTGAGGCACAGTGAGCTGAATTCACTTGCCCAGTGTCTCACGGTGGTGAATTCAGGATTCAGCCAAGACCCCGTCCTCCCACTGTGTCCTGGCCCAGAGCGACCCGGGGTAGGATGGGAGGGGCCTCTGTGTCAAGGGGAGCAGCCGGTTCTCTTTTCTGAGTGAAACAGGGTGGGCCAGGGAGGCTGGGGCCAGGGACCAAGGTCCTTGTGACAGGCGGCTCTGGTCACAGGGGGCTCCCTCTGCAAGGGGCTTCCCTGCAGGTTAGAGCTCTTCTCCTCCTGCTTCCCCAGAGCAAGGGCAGAGCTGTGAGCAGGTGGCCACGGGGCAGGGGTCAGAGCTGGCGTGACTCAGCTATGGCAGGAAGAGCAGGGTGCACAGCTAGAGGTCACCAAAGCTTGCAGTGTGGCCTAGTTAGAGCCTTGCGCTAACCACGGGGACTCTGTCTCAGAACCAGGCAGGCCACTGCGGGCTCAGGTGTTCTCGGGACCAGGTGTGGCTAGGAGGCGGGTCCTGGCGGACAGCTCAGAGGACCACGGCAGACGTGTATAGGCCATGGGGGTGGTGCAGGTCTCCCAGCCTGGGCCCACTTGGTGCTTTGAGGGTCTCGGGGCACAGCGTGGCCCCCGTAAGTGGCTGCCTGGGAGAAGCCGCACCCTGGTCCCCAGGCAGCCCCTGGTGGGGGAGCCCCGGGGTCCTCACCTCGTCCATGTACTCCAGCAGGCTGACGTGGATGGAGACCAGACCTGAGAAGCCCTCGTCGGGGAAGCGGAGGCCTTCCACAAAGAACAGAAGCTCCGCGGAGCCCCCGGTGTACTTGACCACGTGGTATAGCTTCTTTCGGCCCAAGATGTGAATGTAGCGCTCACCGAAGAATGGGTCTAGGGAGCAGGGAAGGACCAACATCAGTCCCCCCTCTCATCAGGGAGGAGGTCAGGGAAGTCACCGATGTGGACAGGGGCAGAGAGTGGCCTGTCCTCTCGACGTGGAGAGGTGAGCATAAGCAGAAAATGCCACAGGGATGTCTGTGACAGATCCTGGTCACTGTCTCAGCACTGCTGTGTGCCAGCTGGCTTCGGGCTTCCTTGTCTGCGCAAGGAGCTGGTTCTTGTGAATTGCGCATGGGAAATGGGAGCAGATGATAATTACACTAGTGTAGCGGGGAAGGATGTTATTGCTCCCATTTCACAGACGAGGAAACCAAGTCACAGAAAAGAGAAATGACTCATCTGAGGTCATACAAACCAGGAAGCAATTGACCTGGGACTCAGATTCAGGTCTACTTGTGAATCCTGAGTTCCCGTCCCCTTTGTATAAATAAACCATAAATGGACCCATCTGTACCAAAAATTCCCCTCTGTGTCATGAAAGCCGGTTAGGGCAAAGACCAACCCATGGGTCTCTGGCTCTCCAGTGTCATGGGGGGAGGAAAGGCAGGTTTCTCCAGGGTTCCCGTGCCCCTGCAATCTCGTGTGTCACAATGCTGTCCTGTTTGGAACAGTCTGTTCCCTCCTCCCTCCAGGTCTTGGTTTGTGTCATTTGTGAGAATCCTGCCCAGATCCCCCAGGAGCAAATCAGGGGCTGGTTGGAAGTTCTGCAGCCCCCTGCCTTCCCCCACAGCCCCACAGCCTTTCTAAATGCATGGGGCCAAAGTGAGGGCAGAGACAGTCATGGCCCGGCTCCGCTGCCTGCCTGGCGCACGGTCTTGTTGAACACGTTTTGTGAATGAACTAACCGCTCCCACGCCACTCCCTAGAGGAGAGGCCACTGGGGAATTTTCAGGTAGCTCAAGGGCACATGAATGTGAATTATGGCTCTGTCACCAGCAGGGCAAGGGCCTCTGGGAGACAGATGGTCACCGGGAAGCATCTAACAGCAGCGCTCAGCCAGTGATAAGTAAGATGGAGCGGATGTGGGGAGGCTTATGACAGAGATCTTGTGGGGTTATGTGGGGTGCAGCAGGGTGGGGAGGGGAGAGGATCAGGGTGGCAGCATCTGAGGAGAGAGAAGCAGCCTTTGAGATGCCCTTGTGGGGTGCCAGTGTGGCGGGGTATGGGGAGGAGATACTTGCGCTGGCCAAGGCATGGAGGGAGGACCCTACGCAGTTCCACAAGGAGTTTCCTTATGCCCTGCAGAGCTGGAAGAGCAGAATCAGGCTCAGCTTGGCGCTTTTAACAACAATGACAGTGATTAGTGTCCAACTGCCCACCAGTTAGAACAGATAACCAGAATGTTCCTGGCATGACCAAGGTG
>RJWM01033954.1:0-20074 GCA_004363535.1 Dasyprocta punctata
AAAAAAAAAAAAAAAAAAAGAATTTACTGACATATGATTTAATTTCTGACATATTTTTATAATATTGTTTCATATTTATTTTATTGTTGATTTTATTATTTAGTGATACATAACATATGTCACTTCACTTGCAGATGTATCCAGTATATGTTATATATAATATATATCTCATAAGCAGAAAAACTGATAGGGTTTTTTTTGCTACGTGTAATCTCTTTAATTAAAGGATTGCTCAAATGAAGTTTAAGTACATAAAATGAACTAATTTCACATGGACATTACAAAATAAATATATCAGATATTGGTCTACAGTAGTAAAACTACCACCAACATCAAGATACTAAAAATTGATGCTACGTGTGAATATCATGTTATTTTAGATCTATCTTATGCAAAATATCTTGTAGTATCCTTATTTCTGCCTGATAAAAATCTTGCTACTTCTGTGACCTGAAGAGTTTCTATCACCTTTAGACCCTTTTAACCTTTGTTTTATATAAGCATGAATATTCCGGGCCAGAGATTGACTTTTTACTCAATTTGGATTTTATTAATTGAGAATTTAATCAGTTTATGAGCATAATAACTTCTGTCCATTTCTTTTATACAATTTTAAAGCTGCCTTGTTATTTTTCTTTTGCTACTTTTTCTTGGTCTTTCACTTCCATTTAATTCCAAAAACTTGATATGCGGGTGTCCTACTGTCCACAACTCAACAATAAATTGGCGATGCAGTAACCATCATTTTTCTCTACTCAGTATATTGAAAAAAGTTTTATCTACTTCCCTCCAACCAGTATTTTGGAAATGTTCATCTTAAACCATTAGTTTTAACATTGTAGACAAACTTGCTAGTTTTTTTTCTTTATAATTAAACATTAGCCGGGCATGGTGGCACACACCTTTAATCCCAACACTGGCAAGGCTGAGGTAGGAGGAGTGTTGTGAGTTCGAGGCCGGCTTGGGCTACAACGTGAGTGCAAGGCCAGCCTGAACTACACAGTGTGACCCTGCCTCAAAAAACCAGGGCGGGAGTTTGGCTTAGTGGCTTACGTGCCTGTCAGGCAGGCTTGAGGTTGTGAGTTCAATCTCCTGTGCCCCCCCAAAAAAATAAAAAATAAAAAAATATAGTTAAACATTAGGGAAATAAAACTGTACCATTTTCCATTTTTGTCAGATTAACATCTAGAATATGTTTATGATACTTATCCTGTCTGCAATGACAAAGCACTTTTATTTTACATACATTTGGCTTAACAACGTGCATCTTCATCTTTAATCCTACATGGCAAAAATGCAAGAGTATTTGCATTGAATATCTGACATGCTCTTTGACAGTTTGAAACTACATAAACTGAAACTTTTACATCTAGCTTACAAAGCTATTTTTGCATTTAGTTTTACTACCCTATCTGTAATAATTTTAGGCTTTCTGCTTCTTAACTAGTTTTAATGCTTACCATCAGTTCTTTCATGCAATTATCTCCCTACTCTTTAGTTATTTTTAATTCATGTTCTCTGCTGGCTACAGTAAATCATTCAGGAACATTTTCAGAGAAGAATCTTGGTCGATATACTTTCTTAACCCCTGGATGTCTGAGAATGTCTTCTAGTTGCCTTCACACAGAAATAATAACTTAGCAGGTATGTAATTCTTGGTTCAGAATTATTTTCCCTTAAAATTCTATAGAAATTATTCCATTGTCTTCTGGCATTTAGAGTTATAAGAGAAAAATCCGAGGTCACTTTGACTTTTGCCTTTCTATACATAATCTGCTGTGTTCATCTAGATACCTTAAAAATTTTTTTTTATCCTTGAAATTTAAAAAAGGTCACCAGATGCTTTCTTTGTATTAAATTTTGAAAGTACCCTGTCAGTCTTTTCTACTGCTAGGCCTACTTCATTGCTTAACTCTGAAAATTTTTCTTCAATTAGTTCCTTAATTATTGCTTTGGCTTTATTGGCTTTGTTCTGTTTCAGGAGTTCCTATTACATATAGATTGTATCCCCTGCACCAGCCTTCTAGGTGTCTCTTTTTCTCCTCTCTTCTTAACTTGACTTCTTCTGCTTTTTGCTCTGCATTTGGTGAGAATTCCTCTAGTTTTGCATTTACTTCAGTAATTTGACTTTGTGATCAATCCAGCTTACACATTTCCACTAACTCAAATTCCAGAAATCTTTCAAGTGCTCTAACATGATTTGTTTACCACTGAGCATGTCTTCCAGGCCCTCTACAGTCAGACGTGTAGCACTTTCTAGCTCTTCTATGTGGACAGGTCTGCTTCAAGGGGTGCCATTTTCTCGATCACTCAACATTGTTTTTTTCCTCTGAACCGCAGTATTAATAACATTTCCAGTGACTTTCTTAGCAATGGGATCTCAAAGTTAAAAGAGGTCTTCAGAATCATGGGGAAAAAACTGAAAAATGTCTGAACTCTGAGAAGTTCTATTTCATATTATTCCCATCAAAAAGGAAAATCATGTATTGGACATTCATAATTCTACACATTAAATATTACCAAATATGTTTCTGATAAGAGAGAATTTTCATTTTGACTAGATATCAATGAAAACAGAATTATCTGTTTATTGTACATACCTGATGGTTGGCAAATTTCCCTCAGGCCGGCTTTCATGCCATCGAACTCTAGCATCCGCCACAAGAAGCAACTTTCTTGTCCCTGCCTTCAGCCCATTTTCCTGTCATTCTTCCTTACCAAGGAGCTCCTAGCTGACGAGTCTTACTCTCCACTCCTATTTATGTTCACTCTCTAGTGATAACATCTAAAAGATAATTCATCCAATCTCCTGTCATCTGAGATCCTTGGCCTCTTGACCCCCAATAATCTTTATTTTTTTTGACCCGTCTTCAATTGTGCATTCCCAAAGTTAGTCTCTTGACTTTGTCATCACTTGTAAATGCACCTCCAGAATCTGTGCTGAACATCCTATTTTTCAACATTTTATCTCCCTCCCCTGTAGGATACTTACTGGAGTACTCCCCCCACTCCAACCATGTTGTACATTGATCCTACCAATTTTTCATTATGACTGTTTTTCATATCCCAACTTTCTTTTTTAGGTCTTTTTTGGGGCAGGGTTTCACTATATGTCTCAGACTGGCCTTGAGCTCACTTTGTAGCCCAGGCTGGCCTTGAACTCACAGTGATTCTCCTGCCTCAGCCTCCTGAGTGCTGGGATTACAGGCCTACTCCACCATGCCCAGCATAGTATTGTTTTTTGTTTCTGTTTTTCTTTTTTTTAACTGGGAATTGAACTCAAGACCTTGTACTTGCCAGACAGACACTTATGCCACTGAGCTGTATCCCCAGCCCTCCAACTTTCTTACTCAGCTTCAATTCTTGAAGATTATTATTATCAGCCTCTACTCTATATATACCTGCTCAATAAGGTTAGTTTGTTCAAGTACAACATGCTTTCTAACCCTATTTTATTTTATTTTTTTATTTTGATACTGGGAATCAAACTCAGGACCTTGCACTTGCCAGGCAGGCGCTGTGCCACTGAGCTGTATCCCCAGCCCCCTAACTCTGTTTTAAAAGCACGACCATAGTCTCCTGTGTTGGACGTACTGTCTGGCAATTCCACAAGCCTAGCAAGCCTACTTTCCTGTGTTCCAAAATGACTACTTTACATCATCTTTTAAACCTCCATGATCTCTTAATTCCAGTGTCACTCTCAGTTCATGATCCTACCTCCGTGCTTTGCTGACCAAAGTAGGACCACTCAGAGCAGAGATCCTCTTCTTCCCAAGACAAGTCTGCCCATCCTCCTGAACCTGTTTGCCCTTTAATATGGGGTTCTCTGCCTCTCGAGTTTAGCCCTACTCTGTCTCTTTATTGCCATGTGTTTTGCTCCTTCCTTTACAGCCATCTCTCATGCACAATCAGTTTCTTCTCTACTACATCATTTCCTTAAGCATACAAATGATCTCTAATAGTTCCCTCTGTTTTAGCTTTCCATTTATTCTTTTTATAGCATCTTTAAGTAAAATAATTTTATCATCTTACATTTCTATAGGTAAGAAGGTCCATACTGGACTTACTAGGCTAGAATCAAGAGACCAGCGGGGCTGCATTCCCTTGCCAGAAGAGTTCTTAAGAATTAGGAGAGAAAACACTGTCACTGTCTGTCTCTGTCTCTGTCTCTTCTTTCTTTCTTTCTTTCTTTCTTTCTTCCATTTCTTCTCTCTTTCACCTCTAGAGACTACCTGCATTTCCTGGCTGGTGGTCCTCTTCATTCATTTTCAAAGCAAGCAGTACTCTATGTCTTCTGCATAGTCACATCTCTCTAGGATACTCTTTTGCCTCCTTCTGACATTTTTTTCTCTTTACATGGGGAGTTAACACAGGGCTTTCATGCACAGCTACACCCCCAACCCTTTGTATTTAGAGACACGCTCTCCCTAAGTGATTAAACTGTCCATACTGTGCTGTTACTTTCAGTTCCCTTGCTTCAGCCTCACAAAGTGCTGGGATTGTAGGCATGCGCCATGACCCCTGGCTTCCTTAGTCATTTTACAGATTCTTGGGACCTCCTGCTTAATCCAAAATAATCTCCCTATTTCAAAGTCAATTGATTGTCAACTTTAATTCCCCTTTGCAATGTAACAGTATATTCACAAATTCTAGGAATTAGTGCCTAGAAGTCTTCGGGGACCATTATCTGGCTACCATACTCTCAAAGACATAAACTTCCCTTGACTCTAGAGTCTAATCTGGTCAGTGTTCTGTTTTTTTAGTTCATGTTCACTGTCAAAATTCTTGGAAAAGTTATCTTTAGCCACTGTTGCTACTTCCACTTTGACTTTCTTTTTCTCTAATAATTTCCAAATGGTCTTTAGATACCCCCACCACCACTAATCACTCGCAGTGCTTGTCAAAATTATCATCAAATTTCATGTTTAAAAAAAAAAAACCCAGTGCTTATACCTTCCTAAAAAATCTTACTTAGCCTTTTTGCATTATTTGGCACAGTAATGACCCCTTCATTCTTTAACTCTTCAGTCTTACAATTTTAATTACCAAAAAATGTTCTCTTTGCCCTCCAGCTTCAGCTTCCTTTACCCTCTCCTCTTCTGCTTAACCCCTAAAAGCTGAGGTCTCCCCAGGTTATAGTCATTGCCCCTCTTTTTTTCTCAGGCAACACTCTCTCCCAAGACAATTCCATGGAATCCCATGGTTTTAGAAATCACTGCCAAATTTGTGTCTCAAAGTAATGTTTTCTTCCCTAAATTCCAGATTCTCATACTCCATTTGCCCATTCGACATCTCCATGTGAATGTCTAATATCCTTTTGCCAAGCAAAACTCTCCATCTACTTCTCCATTTGCCTCACCCCATTCCTTTCTCATTTTTTCCCATCTTGATAAATGTTCTCACCACCCATCCGGTTGTTCAAGCAAAAACTTAGAAAGCTTCCTTGATTTATCTCTTCTCCTTACCCACAAAACTAATCCATGATCCTAGCTGCAGCCATTTTAAGACATATTCAATTCTTACAACAACCACGATCATCTCAAAATATTATCAGACCCAGGAATACCTTGGGGTTTGTTTGCCTGTGTTCACTGCCCGCCCACCCCACCCCTCCCTGCCCAAGCACTGCATGACTGGTGCAGCTCGTGCCAGTAGCAAATTTCCAGTATCTGTGTAGTGTTCTTCAGGTGTGCATAACGCAAGAACTGTGGAGTCATGGCACCTTCCACTGAAATTTCAAAGGGAAGGCTAGGAGGCCAGGCAGAAGTTCGCTGCTGAGTTGGAACTTCCAGAGAGCACTCAAATGGGGCAATGTCTTATGGAACTGTGGAAGTGGAGCTAAAGTGGGAACCCCAAAAGGTGAAATGACCAGCCATGTGCCATGCCAGTCTTGGGAAGCTACCTGCATCAGTGCATAGCCGGAGAGAGCAATCACATGGGTAGCAGTAAGAAAAGCCATGGAAGCAGGGCTGCTCAAGGGTTTGGGGGCCCACTCCTTAGTCGCTGGATGCCCAGGATATTGGATTTGTAGCTTGAAGATTTAATGTCTTCTCTGCTGGGCTTTGATCTTGTTTTGGGCTGATTCTTCCTTTCTAGATTCTTTATTCTTGCTTTTGGAATAGGAATGTTTATCCAATTCCATTCCTACCATTGTATCTTGGAAGTGCCTAACTTCTTTTGTTTTTTAAAAGAGCTCACAGCTGAGTTTGTCTTGAGTCTCAGATAAGACTTTGAACTTACACTTCCCCCGACCCCCAACCCACTACTGGGATTGAACCCATGGACTTTGCACTGAGCTACATCCCCAGCCTTTTTTAAATTTTTATTTTGAGACAGAGTCTTACCAGGTCACTAGGTTGCCCCTTGGTTGACCAGGTGAATTTGCAGTCCTCCTGCCTTAGCCTCCCAGCCTGGATGGCATAGCAAGTTCAAGTCCAGCTTGAACTACATAGCAAGACCTTGTCTCAAAACTAAATATAAAACTGAATAAATAAACTTCTAAAATGCGCATACAATAATGCATATATTGTTAAGATATACTTTGGTAATAAAAGTAGAAATACATTAGTTTGAGATTATTATCACTTCTCAGGACAGATGAAAGGAGTGGCAATGTTGCTATTTTGTAATGTTTTGCTTAAATGTAAAAATGCCTAAAGTAAATGTCATAAAGTCTTAACAAGAGTGGAAGTACATGAACTATTTGTTATATCATCTTCTATACTTTTCTGTGTTTGAAATCTACCGGAAATTAAAGTAATTTTTAAAGAAAAATACCTGAGTTTGCATAAATCTTTCCATAAGAATACTTTGATTTTAAAAGTTTGCAACTTTAACAAAATTGAACTTCTCCCAGCTTGTCATGGGGCAGCCTTAAAATCTCCCTTTTTTTTTTTTTTTTTTTTGACAAGCGAAAAACCCCACATAATTAGAGAGAACATAGTGAAGCCATGTACCCTGGAAATATTTAACATGGTTTGTGGCTTGGAGCAAAAGAAGAAAACTGAAGCCAGGCTAACTTCAAAAGGCAGCATCCCTTTTAGAAATACTGGTCTTTCTTCTAATATTTGCAAACATCTCTAAACTGGTTCCTGCAAACAGCTGGATAAAACTGCCCTGGCTCCCGTTTTAACCAGCTTTTAGCATTATTTAGTCGTGCAGTGATACCAATGCCACTGAAATAGTATTCCAATTTTTCTTAACTCCCTTTGGAAACTTCACAAACCATTGTCATTTTCAAAATGATGATAAAGCCAGGCGTGGTGGCACACGCCTTTAATCCCAGCACTCGGGAGGCTGAGGTAGGAGGAGCGTTGTGAGTTCGAGGCGGGCCTGGGCTACAACGTGAGCGCAAGGCCGGCCTGAGCTGCATAGTTCAACCCTGCTTCAAAAAAGCAGGGCCGGGAGTTTGGCTCAGCAGCTTAAGCACCTGTCTGGCAGGTGCGAGGCTGTGAGTTCAATCCCCGGTGCCGAAAGAAAAAAAAATGATGATAAAGTGTCTTTGTCAAGATGGAGCTTCTACAGAAGCGGAGCACCCACAAAGCTCATTAACACCCTGGTTTGACTGCTTTCCAGAAGACACTCCATGTGTAGGCATGACTCATCACTCTCTCCATCAAGAGGGATTGGGCAGTGCCAGTGGTTGTGAAAGGAGTCCTATCTTCAACTGGCGACAGTCATCAGCTCTATCAGAGCCCAGTCCTGACTTCAGGTTTTTCAAGAAAGTTTGTCCAGAAAAGAGATCAGAATAGAAAGTCTTCTCTATTGCAGTTAGTCCACTGACTTTCCAACTGACAAATCTTAAAGTTTGTAACAATCCTATGAGTGAATGGGAGTGGGAGAGACCTGCTTGGAATAATTTGGGAGCTCATTCACAGTTTTGTTACACCATAGATCACAAGACTAAGGTAAATCTTTTTATCTAAGATCTTACACAGACTATTACGAATGTTGCTAAAATAAACCACACTAACTTATAGCTCAGGCACCACTGCAAAAAGTGGAGATGCAATATAAAATTTCCAGTGTGGAAGAAGGACTTTCTCTGAGCTGAAGCCTACTGAATCTTACTAGTTTTTCTGTGATCAGAAGTCTTCAATACCTAAAAACACCCCTGAATTCTTTTGAGTGTTACTTCTGCTCAAATGAATTTAAAATTAAACTTAAATTCATCATCCATTTTGGCTTACAAAAAAGCTTCAGAGACATACACCAACCAAAATGATTCCACTGTTACACAATGATAATGATGAGCCAGGAGTCAACTCGGTCTTGGAGTATCAATGTATATGAGCCCATGTTCTTCTGCATCCCCTACAATCGAAAAAAAAAAAAAAAGATGAAGTCAACTAAATGCCATAGATAATAATCCAAATTCTTATTCAGATGAAAAGCAGTCTTTCACTGCTATTTTACTGGTGAGCAAAATTAAATTTTACTTTTATTATATTGACAAACTTGGATCTAATTCAAATGAGTAAAACAATATTTTGTATAATTATTGTGGCTGGATTTTATTGGCCTACTACAAGCTGGAGCTATGCTAGCCATTTCACATGGTGCCTATTTCAACCTTTTGGATAATCCCATGGAAGCAGAATTACTATTACTCTCTTTCCACAGATCAGAAAAAGGAGGCATAGAGAGATTAAGTAACTTGTCCAGTATTACACAACTAGTGCATGATAATTTCATGAATATTTTAGCATGCATATCTCTGATTCCAGAGCCCATCCTTAGATTATATATTGAAGGAATTAATGTTCAATACAAACACAATTTCTGCATGTTGTTTTGTGAGATTTGTTTGGATTTCACCAAAATGCTAGGGCTACATAATCAGAAAAGACTCAGAACCACTAGACTCAAAACAAAACAAAACAAAACAAAACAAAACAAAACAAAAAAAACAGAGTCCGGGTTCATTAAGGAGTCTGCATCACTACACCACAGTGTCTGACATATGGTAGGTGTTCTGTGTATAAATATTTGCCAAATGGCACATAGTTAGGATGGTTGATCTAGACTACCAAGGAGAAATCAGACTGTTACTCCACAATGGAGGTAAGAATGAATATGGAGTACAGGAAATCCCTTAAGGTGTCTCCTAGTATTATCATGACCTGTTGTTAAAGTCTATGGGAAATGACAACAACCCAATTCAGGCAGGATGTTAAATGGCCCAGAATCTTCAGGAATGAAGGTATGGGTCACCAAACTAGGTAAAAAACCAAGATCTGCTAGGGTGCCTGTTGAAGACCACAGGAGTACAGAAAGGGTAGTACCAGAAGGTAATTATAAATACTAGCTATGACCAGCTACAGAAATGAGATTATAATTAGTATTTCTTTCCTCTTTTATTAATATACTGGCGTACATATACACATGTATTAAGCAAATATCTTTGTTTTCTTTCTTTTTAGCATAACATTGATTGACTCAATATAAGTATTTAAGTATTACTACATTATAATATTTAAGCTATAGGATGTCAGGAAAAGAGTAAACATCCCCCCCTCCTCCAAAAATTTTTGCCATTTAATTTTCAGGAGGGAATTAGTACATTTGTTTGTATTTACAATTTAAGTATGGTTTAAGGAAATGTGTCCGATTGTCAGTTGACAAGGAGTGGACTGTGACCAGTAACTGTGATATGTCAGCTTGACTTGAGTAAGACCCACCTACCAGATTAGTGAAGCACAGCTCTGGGTGTGTTTGTGGATGACTGACAAATTGAGGGAGGAAGACCCACCCACCTGTGGCTACACCAACCAATAGTATTGCAGCCTGGGTGGCATAAAAGGGGGAAAAAAAAGGAGGTATCCCCATTTTGGAAGAGCTCCAATATTCACCATTGTTCTTGGACATCAGTATCTAATTTCTTCAGCCTTACAATGGAGATTTGCAACAGCAACTACGGTGAACTTCCAAGCCTTTGACGCTGCTTCATTACTCTTGTTCTGAGGTTTCCAGTTTCTTGGGCTGAGCAGTTACTGAATCCTTCAGGTCTGCAGTATGCAGATGACCATTTTGGACTCTTATGTCTCTAATCTTGTAATCCTACCTTTAATAAACTCCTGTGACTATGCATATATTTTATTGATCCCATTCCTCTAGAGAATACATACTAATACAGTATGAATATGAGTTTTTTGCATCATTTTTAACACAATAGAATACTACTTGCTTCACTCTAAAAATAAATTTTGGAATTCTTTCTGTATTGATTCATTTTTTACTCATTAATCTGACAAATTTTTATTCAGTGCCTACCATGTGCCGGGCTCTCAGAAGTGGTGAAGATACAAGAGTAGACAACATACACAAAATATGTATTCATGAAACTTAACTTTCTAACACAGGAGTGCAGGAAAGACAGGCAAAGCCTCACCAAGCCGTGAAATATATATAGTGTATCCAATGGTGATAAGTGCTATGGAGAAAAGTAAAACTGGGAGACAAGCTGAAGAGTGGCTGTAGGGATCTAATTGAAAGAGAGAGAAAGTGGGGTGTGGGGGCATACATACCTGTAATCCTAGCACTCAGAAGGCTGAGGCAGAAGGCTTGTTGTGAGTTCGAGGCCAGCCTGCGTTATACAGTGAGTTCAAAACTATCCTGAACTACAATAGTGAGTCCCTGTTTCAAAAAACTAAACAGATTGAGAGAAAGAGAGAGAGACAGAGATAGAGAGAGGGAGAGAGAGAGGCTGAGAGAGAGACTTAGAGAGACTTGGGACCAAACCCAGGATTGTCTTTTAACTAAGCTACATCCCAGTCTCCCCTCTTCCTTTAAAACTTTATTTTTGAACCAGGGTCTTACTGAGTCTCTGAGTTGCCCAGGCTGGGCTCAAACTTGCAGTATTCCTGCCTCTGTCTCCCAGTGGTTATAAGCACATGCCACCATGCCTGGCTCCAATTTGTTTTTTTTTTTAAGTTCCATTGACTTAACTGCTAATTTATTCAACATGCCAAACACTATTTGATTTATTTATCAGTGCCACATTTAACAATACTTTTACTCATAAAATATATTTTAGGGCCAGGGGTTTAGCTCAGTAGTAGAGGCACCTGCCTGGCAAGCATGAGCTCGTGAGTTAGATCCCCAGGACCAAAAGAAAAAAAAATGTATTTTACCATCTAGTGGAAAAAACGCATCTCATTTTATTTATTTTTTAGACTTTCCCTGTATCTTACATTTGCTTATTTCTCATTTCAATCTTAGAATCAGCCTACTAGTTCTCAAATAAGTCATATTAGTATTTTTATGGAATTATACTAAATTTATGGCTTGAATTAGGAAAAATTAATATCTTTGTCTTGTTTGGAATAACAGTACCTAACATCATTTTCCATATCTTTTTTTTTTTTTTTTTTTTTTTTTTTTTTTTTTTTTTTTTTTTTTTTTTTTTTTTTTTTTTTTTTTTTTTTTTTTTTTTTTTTTTTTTTTTTTTTTTTTTTTTTTTTTTTTTTTTTTTTTTTTTTTTTTTTTTTCCTTTTTGAGACAGGCTTTCACTATGAGTTCAAGCTGGCTTTGGGCTCACTTTGTAGCCCAGGCAGCAATGATCCTCCTGCCTCGGCCTCCCAGAATGCTGGGATTACAGGCATGTGCCACTGTGCCAGGCATTTTATATATCTTTTTAAAAATTCCTTACTAGTGTTTTAATACTCTTCATAAAATCTTTCTCATTTCCTATATACTTTTAGTTTTTTTCTTTTGCTTTACATGTCATTAGCGTCCATATATTAATTTTTTAATTATTTTATTGTTTCTAACAGTTTTTATTTTATTCTTTTGACTTCCCTATATAAACAATCATATAGCATTAGTAAATAATAATAACTATGCTTTACTTTTTCCAGTTTTTATTTTTATTCATTTTTTGTTATCTGGTCATGTTAGCTGAATAATAATGGTGATTAAGATCCTTTACTTACAACTGAGGTTAATGGGAGTGGTATGCCTCTGCAAGATTTTTATCATAGCTAAAACAGGAGTCCCCATTCAGAAGTTTTTAATCATCAAAAGCCTGATATTTACCGGGGAGTAAGTTCTTGAAAATGAAAAGGTTCATGCATAGGTCTTTCTGGTAATAGGAATTTATCACAGGATATTTGCAAAGTGAGAGTGACAAGAACAAGAGATCTTTTTTTTTTTTTTTCTTTTTTTGTGGCACCAGGGATCGAACTCACAGCCTCATGCCTGCCAGACAGGCACTTAAGCCACTGAGCCAAACTCCCGGCCCTGGTTTTTTGAGGCAGGGTCGCACTATGTAGCTCAGGCCGGCCTTGTGCTCGCGTTGTAGCCCAAGCCGGCCTCAAACCCACAACGCTCCTCCTACCTCAGCCTTCCAAGTGCTGGGATTAAAGGCGTGCGCCACCACGCCTGGCTTGGCCCCTACTTGTTTAATCTATCAATGCTCAAGATTTTCTGTTTAGAAAAATTGCTTTGAAATTATACAAAGGTTTTAATTTCATATTCTACAATGCCTTAAATATAACAGATTTTTTAAAAGATACAGTAATGTTGACTTTCTTAGACAGATACAGTAACGTAGGTAACTAGTTGGCCTTGTGTGATTTTTTTATATTAGCAATTTTTTTTTTTTTTTTTTTTTTTTTTTTTGGCACTGGGGATTGAACTCACAACTCACAACCTCATGCCCACCAGACAGGCATTTAAGCCACTGAGCCAAACTCCTGGCCCTAGTTTTTTGAGGCAGAGTTGCACTCTGTAGCTCAAACTGAGCTTGTGCTCACATTGTAGCCCAAGCTGGCCTTGAACTCACCTCAACCTCCTGAGTGCTGGGGTTAAAGGCATGCTCCACCACGCCCGGCTTATGTTGCAATATTTGTTGAACAAATGACATATGTATCAGATTTTAAAAAGATGACAAATATAAATAGTTTCACAATATAAGGGCCAGGAGTTTGGCTCAGTGGCTTAAGCACCTGTCTGGCAGGCACGAGGTTGTGAGTTTGATCCCCGGTACCAAAAAATAAATTAATCACTCAAAATCTATTACTACAAAATATCATGTTCATGAATTTATATGAAAATTCTATCACCCATTATGGTTAAAATTTATTCTTTGTATTTTATTTTTATTTATTTATTTATTTATTTACTTTTAAGAGACCCCAAAGTCCTTGTAACCCTCTAAGTATGTTATTAATAGTGCATGTGTTAAGGTAAGGACATCTGTAATGTCCCATATTGTTGGTTTCAGATATTTTAATCTCTTTTATTTTTCTTTCCGGTTTCAGTGGTGGAAATAAGGAGCTGAATTCAAGCAGTATTTCATATTCTACCTGTAATATGACAAAACTAAGAAATTTTTAATAATCTGGAGTAGATTTTTTAAAACAATCTTTTTGGTTTAATTTTCTAACTATTCATTTGATAGGAGCCATTACAAATACCAAACAAAAGCTCTGAGTCTTAGACATGCAAATAATATACAAATAATTTTCAAATCCATTGGTAAATGACAGTAATGAATAAATACACTTAATAAAGATTTTACTTTGATATTTTAACTTGTCTTCCTAGCTATAGAGCTCAAAATTAGTAGATTCAATTGTCAATATATGACTAAGGAACATTTCACAGTACTTTTCCAACACTTTTTTCAACATTTTTAAAATAAGAAAATGTTCATATTTATCTTCTGAGCCATCTTAAATGTTTTAAAATTTCCACAAAATCAAGAGATAAAACGATGAAAGAGTATAAAGTTTTCTGTCTCGTGCAGTACTTTGATAATGACTGGTCATTAACATTCACATAAGTAGTGAATCACCTAACTTACCCACTAAGTCTAACCTAGAATCAGAGAGAGCTGTGAATAAAACCAAACATTACCTAACACAGGACTCACAATGGTAAATACAAAGTCTCAGGTTTCTCTTGACCAGCACCTTAGCTTTCTTTTCTTATTTTGCAGTAATTTTTTTAATGTAATTTTTAAATCCTTTACCAGGATCAAACTTTTGGTTCTGTAGCTTCTGGAGCCTTACATTATATGCTAGGTTTTACACACAACCACCTCAAATACTTTTTCCTACCTGCGTGGTCTCCACAATTATTTGGGAAATGAATTCTAAGTCCAGAGTGGTTAACTAAAACAAATTTAGTGTTAACATACTGCTTAGGGCAGCAGTTCTCACAGGAAGGTATGGATTCTCGAGTCTCTAGGGCCCTTCTAGATATCAGAGGCTGATTTCTCACATCATTTTATGTTGCAATGGCCAGTGTTCGGGGTTTGCCTAACTGGTGATGAAGATTTATGGAAATGACATTGGAAAGTGAGGAAGAAAGGAAACCATGGCAGCAATTGAAAGGCCAGGCTTGAAGACCTAAAGCCTAATGTAAACTATAACAGCAGATTCAGTGATTTCCCATTCTCATGACCATTGATCACTCCTGTTTTGCTCTCTACTTCTTCCTAGTGCATCATCCTTGGGTTGTATTGCATTTAAAATCCAGAAAGAAAGGGGGAAAACAAAGGAAGAAAACCAAGATCTGATTGATTCAATTGCCACTGTATAATATCACCTTCCTTCACAGGGTAATTCTCACCTCATGTTCCAGGCTACTCTGTAGATCAGAGCTACTGAGTATTTAACCATAACCCAAGTGATAGGTGTATTTTTCATGTGCTCCTATACAGACATGCATACGCTTTCTTATGCTTTCCTGACTGAGCTAGCCAGGCACCTAATTTTTTTTTTAACCAGAAATCGAACTCACTACCTCGCACTTGCCAGGCAGGCACTGTGCCACTGTGTCCAATGCTTTCTTAAAAGAACACTTAAACTACATATTTTACAGTCTGATTTGTTTTTTGGAGTACAGAGAAAGCCAGGGGGACTCTACCACTGAGTTTTATACCTCCAGTCCTTTTATATTTCTTATTTCGAAGCAGATACTATGTTGCTCAGACTGGGCTTAAATTTGTGATCATCTGCCTCAGCCTACCAGAGTGCTCAGATTACAGATATACCTAGATCTGATGCTTTATTTTATACTCTTAATCAATATTGTTCTATTTCTTACCGCTCTATACATTTAAAAAATTGAAAGTTGTGATTCATGTGCTGAACTGATTTCATCACTCTGCAAATTGTAAAATAGTGCTATAGATTAGTCTTCTCAAATTCTAATGTGCATGCAAATCACCGAAGGATCTGCTATGAATGATGGGAGTAAGCTCAATGGTGGAGCACATGCTTAGACACTGTGATGCCCTAGGTGCAGTTCCCAGCACCAGAAACAAAACACACACACATATACCACTCTCATTCAAGTGCAGTCTGAGATACCTACTGTATTTCTAGCAAACGCAGAGGTGAGGCTGACACTGGATCATTCTTTGAGCTTTGAGATGTAAGCCTCTGCGTATTAGTTTTTGGTTCTTGTGACTCAATCCCCAGTTTAATCAACCAGGGTAAGAGGTACAGAATCTTAGTATCTTGAGACCTATGCACAAGGATCTTCCATTACTTCATTGAGACACACTGTGGCCATTATGGACATTTAGAACAGCATAGACTTTTCTAGTGCAGTGACATTTAGTTCATATATTCAACACTATAGAATCCACTTAATGGATATTTATTATTGAAAACTTACTATGTGCCAAGCCCAGTTCCAGCGTAAGCTAAAGTCCTCTATATTTTACATTATAGTGGGGTGAAAAATTAACTCTTTAATTTCAGATTAGACTTACGTACAATGAAGAGAAATGAAACTGGTAAAGGTAAGGACAATGGTAGTGTGGGACACTGGATATTTAGATTATGCATTTAGGCAACACCTCTCAGGGTCAGTGACATTTGACAGAGACCCAAATGAAGGGAGATAATACTGGGAAAGTCTTGAGGAAGGACCTGCAGGCAGAGAACAGTGCAGGCACTGATCCTGAGGAGGGGTAATGGTGATGTTGGAAGGCTCGACAGGAAGGCTGGTTTGTCTAGAAGGGAGTAAGGGGAGAGCGAGGAGCCATTGGGTCAGTCAGCTAAGCAGCCTCCATCATACAGGACCTTACAGGCTGAGGCACATTGTGAGTTTATTCTAATAGTGATGGACAACACAGGAAGGTTTTGAGCAGGGAAGTGACATGAAATTTTTGTTTTACATGATGACTCTGGTGGATAGGTCATGAGAAGGGTAGAAGTATGGGGACTAGTTAGGCATTAAAACAGTAGCCCATATTGATTTGTGCTGTCTACTAGTAGGACTGTGTCTTTCCTGTCACTGGACGATACCTAGACTGCCACAATTTAAAGGAGGAGAGGTTTCATTTGACTCACAGTTTTAGTGCATGGTCAGCTGGTTCCAAGGCAGAAATATCCTGGTGGAAGTACATGGTGGAGCAAAGCTGTTTAGTTTCTGGCAGCTTGGAAGCAAAGCAGAAGAGTGCCAGGGAGTAAGAGGGTGAGAGACCAAACACAGGCCCGAAGCCCACACCTGTATGACCCACCAAGACACCTAGAACTGTGCTTTGATTCCCTGGGCAGATCCTAAAGCCAGTCAAGTTGAAACTCCACCCTGACCACCACAGGGGATAGATGAAAGTGTTTTGCTGAAGTACTACAAGATGAAGGATATGGAGATCCTTGTTTATATTAAGACTTTTGTTAATAATTGACATCTACAAAAAAAATAATTGACATCTAACAATGCAAGGTGCCAAATTCAACAGGTGAGTCAACAAAAACCTTTAACAGACTGCCCTTTTGTAAGTCCAGATTTCTAGGTGAGGTCTGGGCCTGCCTACCTCCACCTACTAATGTCCAGATATCCAGGTAGAAAAATTTCACCTGCTCTGATGAATAAATTTTGCTGAGGTCACCTCAAGTAACAGTATAGGAATATGGTTTTTGTTTTAATGAATAAAGTAGTATGTAGTGGTTAAAAGCACCATGCCTGGACTGGGGGTATAGTTCAGTGGAAGAGGGCAAGCTTACTACATGCAAGGAACTTAAAAACTTGTTGCTCATAGGTAATGAACTTCTCCTACCTATCCAAATCCAATCTTCCCCTTGAGAATTGGCTGATCTGATTTCCCACATTATCAAAAGAATCTTCACCTTTAGATTTGGTAATGGTACATGAGGGTGATGTGCTATTATTTGTTATATCACAGAGAAGGAAAAAAACCAACACTGTCAATTAGGTAAACAAACCATCATATATAAGACTGATCTCAACTTCAGAAATGCTGAAAAGTGAAAAAAGCATGTTTTTTTGTTTTTGCTTTTTGTTTTTGTTTTGTTTTGCTTTTTGAGAGATGGTCTTGCCATGTAGCTGATACTGGCCTCTGATTCATGTTGACCTTCCTGCCTCGGCCCCTCGAGTGCTGGGATTACAGGTGTGCGCCACCATGCCTGGCTTAAAAGCACATTTCTTAAAATTAATGAAATACATATTATCATAATCAAGCAGGGCGTGGTGGTGAACGCCTTTAATCCCAGCACTCGGAGGCTGAGGTAGGAGGAGCTTCGTGAGTTCCAGGCTAGCTTGGGCTACAACGTGAGCGCAAGGCCGGCCTGAGCTACATAGTGCAACCCTGTCTTAAAAAACTAGGGTGGGGAGTTTGGCTCTGTGGCTTAAGTGCCTGCCTGGCAAGTGCGAGGTTGTGAGTTTGATTCCTGGTGCAAAAAACAAAAAAAAAAAAAAAATTCATAGTCCAGTCAGAAACCTAGAAGTCATTATATACTACCATCTCTCAATTCTCACATACTATACTGGGTTTCTACTTCACAAATCTCATCCTCCAGTTTGGAAAATGTATCTGCTATCCCTGTGGTAATTCCATTAACAATTAAGTCACTCTCCATATGTCTTAATTACTTTTTTCATCACTGAGACAAAATACTTGATACCCACCACTCTAAGGAGGAAAGGCTTATTCTGGCTTATAATTAGTAGACGTTTCAGTCCACATCCCTGCTAGATCCAAGACAGGGCGGGCAAGCCAAGGGGTATGGCAGAGGAGAATCAGCTTATGGTATAGCAGCAGGAAGCAAAGTGAGATCAGAGCCGGGCATAGGGGCGCACGCCTTTAATCCCAGCACTCCGGAGGCTGAGGTAGGAGGAGCATTGTGAATTCGAGGCCAGCTTGGGCTGCATCACGAGTGCAAGGCCAGCCTGAGCTACATAGTGTGACCCTGCCTCAAAAAAACTAGGACTGGGAGATTGGCTCAGTGGCTTAAGCACCTGTCTGGCAGGCGCGAGGTTGTGAGTTCAATCCCCGGTGCCTCAAAAAAAAAAAAAAAAAAAAGTGAGATCAGTGGAGGAGGGAGGGAGACAGATACTTCCAGGACATGCCCACATCTCACCTCCTCCAAGCAAACTTCACCTCTCAACACGACATTAGTTACAAACTCATCAATAGACAAATTCACTGATGTATATCACACCCCATAATCCAGTCACCTTCCAAAAGCCCACCTGTGAGAGCATGAGGCCTTGTAGGGGACATCTAACACTACCTTAACAGCAGAATGATATTCCAAAATATAAATTTGATGATTAAACTACTAAATTAAGATATTTTTCTAGTTTGTTTCATGGTAAAGTCTAATCTCCTCTTCATAACCTTAACATATTTCATAATCTTGTCATTATTTTCTTGTCAAGTAGATTTGCATATATATGAACAGACTGGTACTGAAAATTTTTATTCTTAGTCAGGCATGGTGGGGCACACCTATAATCTCAGCACTCAAGAAACTGAGGCAAAGCCGGGCATGGTGGTGCCCATGCCTTTAATCCCAACACTCAGGAGGCTGAGGTAGGAGGAGCATTGTGAGTTCGAAGCCGGCTTGGGCTACAAGGTGAGCGTAAGGCTAGCCTGAGCTACATAGTGCAACCCTGCCTCAAAAAGCTAGGGCCGGGAGTTTGGCTCAGTGGCTTAAGTGCCTGTCTGACAGGTGTGAGGTTGTGAGTTCAATCCCTGGTGCCACAAAAAAAAAAAAAAAAAAGAAAGAAAGAAAAGAAAAGAAACTGAGGCAGGAGGACTGCCTTGAATTCAAGGCCAGTCTGGGTTATAAGACCAGCCTAAACTTCATAGCAAGACCCTGTCTCAATAAATAAATAGATAAATAAATAAATAAATAAACTTATGCTCTTTTCCTGTAGTGCCTTTCCTTCTGTTGTCCCTTGAAAATGTCTACTTACCCTTTAAGAAGCAGCTCAAAGCCGGGCGTGGTGGCGCACGTCTTTAATCCCAGCACTCGGGAGGCTGAGGTAGGCGGAGCGTTGTGAGTTCGAGGCCGGCTTGGGCTACAATGCGAGTGCAAGGCCGGCCTGAGCTACATAGTGCGACCCTGCCTCAAAAAACCAGGGCCGGGAGTTTGGCTCTGCAGCTTAAGTGCCTGTCTGGCAGGTGCAAGGCTGTGAGTTCAACCCCTGGTGCCGCAAAAAAAAAAAAAAAAAAAAAAAAAAAAAAAAGAAGCAGCTCAAACATTGTCGCCTCAGTAAACATTCTTGGATGCTTTCTATGCCCAGTCTTAAAGATTATAAGTGCTTCTTTCTCTGTATTTTAGCATTTATCGTATTTTGTAATTACTTACACTTCTGCACTGTGAGCCTCTCAAGGCCAAGGTACATATTGTGTACATTGTCTTGGCCTCATCATGTAGCTTTGGGCCTCACATGCAGCAGGCTCTTAGTAAATATTTGTCAAATTATTAAGTAAGTGATCTGTATGTGAAAAAAGAACCACCTTTGCTAAATAATATGAGAACTTGACACTTCTGAAATGTACATCAGTCCAACTTGGAAGAACAAGTCAGTGCCAAAGGAAAAGCTTGGTTCCTCTCCTTGCTTAGCCCCAAGGGTAAAGTCTATTGATGTGGTTTGAGGCCTCAAAGCATGAAGGAGCCCAGGTTTGTGAGACAAAACAACCTGAGCAACCATAGAATTTAGGATGCCTTTTTGTCAGCCACTTTCATGTTTAAGAATAGAAGTCTAGATCTGTAGTCAGTTGATCTGTATGACTTTTAGCATTAGAAATTATTTTGTGAACTATCAACTGATACTTCAAAAAAATCTAATTGGTAATTTGTAC
>RJWM01033955.1:0-20139 GCA_004363535.1 Dasyprocta punctata
AGCACTCGGGAGGCTGAGGTAGGCGGAGCGTTGTGAGTTCGAGGCCGGCTTGGGCCACAATGTGAGCGTAAGGCCGGCCTGAGCTACATAGTGCGACCCTGCCTCAAAAAACCAGGGCCGGGAGTTTGGCTCAGCAGCTTAAGCGCCTGTCTGGCAGGAGCGAGGCTGTGAGTTCAATCTCCGGTGCCGCAAAAAAAAAAAAAAAAAAAAAAAAAAAAATTCCTCATTTTTCTTTTCTCCCGGGGGAAACACTATGCTAAGATCTGGCTATACCCAGCATTGCCACAGGGTAACCATGTGCTACAGCTGAGCCTGGTTTGCCCCTCCGAGAAGGAACATGGTTCCTAGTTACTATGATTCCCAAGACCCTGTTCAGAAGCGAGGTGATATGCTGAGATCTCCCAGCTGGCTGGTGAAAGAATTAGGCCAGGAGCCCCCTCATTCCCTCTTCTGTACACGGCTCTTCCTGGTCTAAAATTCCCGTTGGTGGGTCCTACTCCCCTTCGCAGCTTTCTTCTTTCAGATGTATCTATAGTGCTTATCCCCATCAGACTCAATTCTATATCCACTTCTTATCTCTTGGTTGTTTTATCTTGCAGTGCAACAGCGGCCACTGGAGAAAAAGGCTTTTCTCTGTTTTGTTCAAACCTGAACAACAGTACCTGGATCCTAATAGCCGATCAAATGGATACTATGTTAGTGAAAGAAGTGAAATGAATGACCAAATGAAACTCTGTCTCTTTCTTTTCAGTTTCCTAAGACCCTGGCTACCATGCAGGAAAATCTCCAGTCTTTCTGCAGTCTGAGAGGCAATACTAGGAATCTGGGACCTTTTACCACATTTAAAAAGAATATGCTCAATTAAAGCCTAACTGTGAGTCTATACAATATAAATTAGAACTGAATAAAGAAACAAATGAGGATAAAGGGACATATCTTCCTAACAGAAAAATTCTAGTTAATACACACCAAAGGAAAAGATACACCACCATTAGTGAGATACCTCTGTAACAATGGTTGTAAACAAGTTCCATTCACCCATGGATGCTAAGATTAGTAAGTGGAAGTGTCATGAGAAGCAGGATATTAGTATAGTTTCAAAGTACTGTATCTCCCTCAAGATACTTATTAGTCACATAGGAAAACAGTGACTTCACCAGTGGAGACACCTGGCAGACATCACCTTAACAAAGGGATCCAAGTGACCATCACCAGGCATGGTAATAATAGGCATGGACATCAGGGACCCCCAGTGTGAGCGCAGAAGGCCCATCACCTCTGTGGTGTTCTTTCTGTAATGGAGAACCTCACTGAGGCCCAGGGACAACATCACACACACCCAAATTCCAAATTCTACAAAATAACAGAGCAGCCCTCTTCTACGGTATCGAGGTCATGAAAGACAAGGAAGAACGGAGGAACTGTTGTTGACTGGAGGAGATAGAGGTGACATGACAACTAAATGCACTGTGAGATTCTAGAACAGAAAATGGACATGGGTGGGAAAACTGCTGAAATCTGACTAAAGTCTGTAATTCTGTTAATAGTACAGGACCAGTGCCTACTTCCTGGTTTTGGTCACTGTGTGTCAGGGATGTAAGATGGTAACGCTAGAGGAACCTGTGCAAAGGGTGGATATGTGAACCTTTTTCTGGACAACTTTTTGTAACTCTAAAACAAACTTAAAATGAAGAGCTAATAATGAATTGTGCTTAAAAGCCTCCACTGACAGAAACTGCCCTATGAGCAAGCCCTACATACCAGGGAGAGCGTCCCCGGGATGAAGGAGCAAGATGAACTCAGGAAGCGGCCGAGAAGAGGGTCCCACAGCGCCACTGACTGGTCTCTGCAACTGGGACAGCTCCATCTCTACACCCAGAGTCTAATCCAGAATCTTTCATTCCCCTGCTTGCCACAGTTAGGGTCTCTTGGTCCTCCAAGGATCAGACAAGACCCTCTCCCTAGCACGCTACCAATGTAGGCTCGTGTCCCCACTTAGGAATGCCTCACTAAAAACTGGAGTGGCACTCAGCCCAAAGCCTCCCCGACTTGAGTCCATCTAATAGACATGACAGAGGATGTTCACTAACAAAAACAAAACCCAGAAACCTAAACAGAACATATGTAAAACCTATACATTATAGGGCAAGTAGTTACCATATGTACATTTGTAAATTATGGGCAAATATCTATATATTTAACCTACAGAGAAAGTGGGGTGATGGGGCTCTTCTGCATTGTGACTATTGTAATTTCCTAACTGAATACCTTTGTCTAAACTCAAAAACTATACATTGAAGACTGAATTTTACTCACTGTAAAATTTGAAGTTGAGTTAAATTATTAAAAAAATGAGCACAATCAACTGATAAATGCTGATGAACAAGGATCTCCAAGGCATATCACTGTGAGAACAGCGAAAGCATGATCTAGAAGCATCCACATACATGGTTCCTTTTTCTTATGTAGCAAACTAAAATAAAAAGTGTGTATATCTGAGGAAAGATGTTAGGCTTTGGAAGCCAGGCGTGGTGGCACACCCCTTTAATCCCAGCACTCCGGAGGCTGAGGTAGGAGGAGCGTTGTGAGTTCGAGGCCGGCTTGGGCTACAAAGCTAGCTCGAGGCCAGCCTGAGCTACATAGTATGACCCTGACTCAAAAAAAAACAAAAACAAAAAAAAACCAGGGCCGCGAGTTTGGCTCAGTGGCTTAAGCACCTGCCTGGCAAGCGTGAGGTTATGAGTTCGATCCCTAGAGCCACCAAAAAAAAAAAAAAAAAGATGTTAGGCCGGACAGTGAAGGACACTTCTATTTTTCCTCTGATGTTCTTCTGTGTACATATATTTTTTTAAAATAATAAAGATGCTTATGTGTACTAGTTATAAAATTTAAGCAAATAGCCACATTATACTCACCCTCAGTGTGTTCTGGACTCTAGTGCACCTTGAGATTCCCAGGAGAGCCAATGTCAAAGACTGTGCATCTGCACAGAAAGGAAAAAAAAAAAAAAAGAGGTCATTTCTTTGGCCAACTCAAGCCTTCCTGCTGTCATATCCATCTGTCATTCACATATTCACTCCCTCAACAAGTATTCATTGCACTCCTGCTACATGCCAGGCACTGATACTACACCAGTGGCCAAGACAAAGTGGCTGTCCTCAGGGACAGAGAGTACCATTATAAGGACATTTCCTTCAGATGACTGAGGGGAGAGGATTACTTGTCTTGACTTGTGACTTTACCTTATGAATTTATGTTTATGACTATATAGTATGGTTGTTTACACATGAGTGGATATTTCACAGGTATATGAATATCTCAAGGCTGAGAAGCTACAGTCTGTACTGTTTTCTATCACATTCCATGGACCTTAAGACACAGCCCAGGCCAAATCAGAAAGATCCATCTAAAAGGTCGACCTATAGCCCTTCTAAACAGAATGGTCATTTATTAATGACCCTTTCTCTCTGTAGACCAGCTCTGTCCTGGAGAGGCTGATTTCACTTCATTATTCCAGCAACCCTAAGAAGTTGCTTCTATTATTATTTCCATATTACAGATGAAGAAACTGAGGCATGGAGTGGGTAAGGAACTCAATAGCTGCCCAGTCAGTCTTAAGTGTAGTCTACCTGGCATCCTAGCTCCAGAGCTTACACCAGATTCCTGGGCTAGACCTTACTCTGTTAAGATGGTGGAAAAGGGAGGGCTACATATTCGTAAATATCACATTTTAATCATTTTACTCCCCCTTGCCCCTGCCCTCCCCTCTCCAGAAGCATACTTTTAAAAATATAAAGTACAACACTCCAGATTACAAAGGAAAACTGAGCTATAACTTTTCCTAGTCAACCTCATGGTCCTTTGAATTCCCACCTTTCAGGGTCCTTAGACTAATGATTAAGAAGCCCCACTTAAACTGTGGCTGAGGATAAAGCTTAGTGATAGAGTGTTTGCCTAGCACTTGGGTTCCAACTCCAACAACACACAACAAACAAAACAAACCCCAAACTAGACCTGCAGGACAGTAAATGTGGAGCAGGTTCCAAGAGAAGACAAAAACTGGGAGTGTGTGGCAGATTCAGCCTTGTAAACTTACTATGGAAGGAGTCCTGATCATGTGCTATTTTGGCCCAGCTTGCAGCCATTTCCCTCCCTGGGTCAGCCCTTTGCCCCTGGCCTCTCCCACTTAGCCCAGAGAATTTGTATGTGAATGACCTCATTCATGGGGAGGGGCTAGCCTGATAATAAAGCCATTGCACCACCACATCTGTTTATAGCAATGAAACCAGAAACATAGTCAATGAACTCTAGCCCCAGGATATGCATTGGGACTACCGGTAAAGAGATGGTCTATTTTCCCTGAGGCTATTGAGCTGAGTAGATCTACTTGTAAGCTGCCAGGGGCTATCTCAGAGTTGCCTGAGAATAAACCAATGTATAAGAATCCAGAGGTAGAAGGCAGATGGCAATGGGGGCCTGGCAATGTCAATGGAAGTCCTGGATCCCACTATTTCTGACACCATTAGAAGTAAACTTCCCCAAGCTGTGAGTTCACACATTTCCTTTTCTACATAAGCAGATTGATCTTAATTTTTATTTGTTCATACAAACAAATGACTCTCCACTAATAGAGAGGCAGAGGCAACTGCCATTCTCAGCGATTCCCATAACTCACTTCAACGCCATTTAGGAAAGTACAAAATAAATTAGAAAAAGATACTATACACAGAAACAGCAAATACAAAAAAAAAAAAAAAAAAGAATTTTTTGCAGCGCTGGGGATTAAACTCACAACCTTGCACCTGCCAGACAGGCGCTTAAGCCACTGGACCAAATTTCCAGCCCCAGTTTTTTGAGGCAGGGTCGCACTATGTAGCTCAGGCCGGCCTTGCACTCACGTTGTAGCCCAAGCTGGCCTCGAATTCACAATGCTCCTCCTACCTCAGCCTCCCGAGTGCTGGGATTAAAGGCATGCACCACCACGCCCAGCTAAAAAAGAAATTCTTAAAAACCTAAGAAATAGCCCCTTGGGCAGCTATACCCCTAAACTGGTTTATAAGCCCTAACAGTTTCGATTTTCAAGATGTGTGGCAGGGCAGGAGGGAACCAGAAGCACTCAGAATGTTTTCCTTTATCATCAGACTTCTCATTAAAAAAATTCCTGGGATGATCAGGAAGCCCCAGCAATAAAGCTCTTGTAAAATTTTAATAGCTGTCTTTTAAATTGCAGAGGAAATTGCTTTTCTGTCACTCTAATTTTTCCCCCCTTTCTTTCTCTAAAGGATGCATTTTTTTCACAGGCAGATCAGCAGTGACATGCCGGGGTTTCTTCTCTCTGGGCCAGAACCTGCTTCCTGCAGACTGGAAGAGGCTATGGAGGGTCACCAGGCAAAGAGGAAAATGCTCAGCAGCAAAGAAGGGCTACAGGGCCAGGACCCAATATTCCAGGGCCTCACCTGAGGTACCCAGGGAAGGAGGATGTCCCTGGAGTTACTTCAGCAATCCCAGCACGCCCTTGGCTGCGACCCATCTGTGATACACATGATATGCACAGCCCAGGTCAAACACCTTACTTACCACTTGTTTATAAGAGTCTCAGAAAAGGACTGGGTGAGGGAGGGGAGTACCTGGGCTTGATTCCTAGGCTGGATGTTCCCTTCCTTCCTTCAGAGAGATTGGCTCTGAGAGACACATGGTCCATGCAGGGCCAATCAGAGTTGGCCCTGGACATTTTTCTGCAATTACTGGGGGAAAGTGATGGAGAGGAAGGTAGGGAAAGTTGGGGCTTCTTTGCCACCCCAGGGGCAAATTCCTGAAGAGAAATATCTGAGTATCAACTGCAGTTAGACCAGTTCTGGGATTCTTGGGTCTCTGAGCCATTAACTTCCCTTTGCAGTATAAGTGAGGGAGAGTCTGTCACAAAAGAATGAACAGGACAAGGGACCTCCAAAATCAGCACAGCATTAATTTCATGTTTCAGAGAAGAAAAAAAAAAATTACAAAACAAAAACTATGTCATGTCTCCTCAGGACAAAAACTCCCCCCTCAAATGCTATCAAAGGCTATCTCAAGGCTATCAAAGCCTGTTTGTGTCCCCAGGAACCAGGTAAACAGCGCTCTGATCCAGTCTGACCTGTCCACTTGATAAGGAAACTGATACTCAAACAACGTGTGTGGGGCCCAGGTTCAGCCAAAGACAAAGCAGAGTCTCCCTAACGCCCCACAAGGTTTTATCTCAAACTACCCTGAGTACAGCAGGAGGCTGCAGAGGGCCTGGGAGGCAGCAAGTGAGGCTCTAGGAGTCTGGGTGACCACTTCACCTACAGCAGCTCTGTGATTCTTGTTTTGTAAAATGCATTTTCAGGGAGGTGTCTGACCAAAGTTCCACAGTTCCATAATCAATGTACTGAAACCAATCTTTTATAGATTTCAGAACACTTACACATTAATGACCTTGGTTTTGGTTCCAATAAGAAGGCATTATCTCCATGGCTCCAGGTGAGCCGTTTCCACACTTGTACTAGGGCACTGCCCTCCTGACCCCAATGGGTTTTTCCGATTCCTGTTCTTCTGGTTCTGACTTCTCTATTCTCCCCTCAGAATTCATCTCAGCTCACATGGAAGGGATCATCTACTCATAGTTCCTCACTCCTGTTATAGTTTGGATCTAGGATATTCTCTAAAGAACCATGGGTTAAAGCAGTCCTCAGCATAGGACTGTTGGAAGGTAAGGTGGCAGACCTTTGCAGGTGGGATCTAATGGGAGGTCTTAGGTCACTGCAGGTGTGCCCTCAACAGAGACCATAGGATTTTCCCCTCTTTCTTTTGCTTCCTGGCCTCCACAAGGTGAGCCCTTTCCTCCACCATGTGATTCCACTTTGATTTACTGTTTTGCTGCAGCCCCCACCCCAAAGGGCCAAGCAACCATGGACTGAAATCTACAGAACTGTGATCCAAAATAAACCTTTCCTTTTCTTAAATTGATTAGCTCAGGTATATTGTTACAGTGATGCAAAACTGACTAAAACAACTTCCAGTTACTTGGTCCTCCATAAGGAAGGAGGAATGGCTAATCTAACTGACTACTGCTGGCACCTGCTTTCAAGAGAGCAGGATTACTAGCCTGGCAAGCCAGAGACAGGAGGAAGACACATCTATTTTCAATCACAAAACAGAACACATACCCTGGGCAATGTCTACCCACCTTCTAAGAGGACCTGGCCACAGGCACACTCTTTCGCCCAGTTGGTGATGAGGGGTAGCCAACTGTATAAATGGCTGGTCTAGGTGTTAAAATTTGAAGGGATGGAGAACCACACCCTCTACTGTTGCTACATTCTTTCTTTGGACTTTACCAAAGCATACTGTTGGGATATTAGGGACTTACTTATCTATCAATAAAGTGGTTCAAGTGTGCTTCATTTAGAGAAGATTCCCATTACACCCATTCCCGCCCTGTCTCTGAAGCTGTGATTTAGGAAAATAACTGTTTATTCAATATCTTCTATCCACATTCCAAGAAAAAATAGCTGACACAAGACAAACGGAGTCTGCTTTGGGAAAAATCTAGGCCCTCAACTGCCTCTGAGATCATCTTGCAATTAATCATGTTTTCTCTTTATGACCTATATTCTATTCATAGCCCACACTAATGATTTAGCACAGGTTCTTTCCTGGATAGATGCAGTCCACAGACTGGGTCACCGGCTTTAAGGATTTCACTTCCTTTCCTGTGTGCCCCTCCTTCCCCTGAAGCTAAGTGTGCTGGTACTAGGTCCCCAACACAGAACTATGCAGATTTCACTGTGCCAGAGAGGCTGATGATTGTCCTGCCTGCAGCCCAGCCAGGTAACTCCATGGTTGAATGGCTTGCAGACAGACCTTTGCAGAGAAGCTGCTCCGAGAAAGCAACACTGTGTGACTGTCACATGGAGCACGTTAGCCAAAATGCCAGAGTCTGATGCCACCAAATGTGCTGAAGCTGTGGAGGGAAGGGGATGCTCAGTCACTGTGGGTGGAAGTGGAGATTCAAACAAACATTTTTGGAGAGTAATTTGGCAATTTCTCATAAAATAAAGGAGATAGTACCCCAGTGACATGCTTCAATTCTCCCATTGTTAGGGGTGCAGCGGTCCCCACCAAGCTTCCAGACTCATGTGCAGCTTTGCGAATTCTCATTCTGTATTCAGGCACAGATTTTTGTTTTGATTTTACTACATGCCAGGCATGGTTTTCAGTTCTTTGTAACTATTGATCCATCTAACCTTTGTAACAACCTATGAAAGTTCTACCAGGATCTGCATTTTTCACAGGCCACAAAACCTACGTACAGAGAGGCAACTTTACCAAGATCACATAGCAGGTAGGTGGCACATTCAGGAGAATCTGAACCAGGGGATCTGGATCCAGAATCACCAACAAGGTTGCCTTTCAAATTCAGCAGTGAAGAGCAGTCTTAGCTTTGAACCCTACACATACAGATATCAATGGGTCCAAGAGCTAAATGTGAACAGAAAAATATGAGTGCATCTAAAAGACAACACAGGAGCACAGCTTCATAACCTCAGGGCAGGCTTTGGCTACTCATCCAAGGATTCTGGAAAGTTGTTTCTGCTCCAATTCATCCACACAGTCCTCTGGTCCTTCACCAGTGCACCTTTTTTTGGTTTGCAATGTGGATGTGATGGCTGGGCCGTTGCCCCCAGAATACCACCTTGCTCAGAGAGGACTGTACCCTCCTGCAGCCCTGGCTTCCTGGGGAAAGTGGATGCAGCAGCCATCTAGAGGCCATGGGGTAACAAAAGGGTCAGAGCAGAGCTGGTGTTGAACCATCAGCCTCTCCCTTCAGACACTGTAATGTGACACAAATGACTGCCTGCATGTTGAAGTAACAAGGTCACTTGTATATTCTGATAACCTGCAGCCAAATGCACTCCTAGCTGACACATCTGCCGCAGCCAGGCCCCAGCAGCCAAAGGTTGTGTCACCACCCTGGAGGGTTTGCTGATAGCCACTGATACGGACTAGAGGGTTTCTCAAGCAGACTTGATTCAGATGAATTTTGGGAATCAAATATTTCTAATAAGCAAGGCTGATGAGAAGCACTGAGAAGATAACTTGGTATCTAAATTAATTCTGAGGACCTGAATTAGGAAGAGCTTCTCCCTATAGGCTTCTAAAAAGTATTGGGCTGACTGTTTTTCAAAGGCTACGCTCAATAGGCCCAGCTCAGTGCTATCTAAATGGGAAAGTTCATGAAACCAGAAAAGTGGTGCTGGTTCTGACTGGATGCTATTCCAGATGAAAAACTGTCATCATACAGAACACCAACAGCAGCATCTCAGACTGTCCCCACAGCCATGCTCTGGTGGTTAGAATTGACTACGATCCATGCAAAGTGACAACTGCCATGGACAAGTAGAAAATCACGAAGAGGTCAAAGTCAAAGATCAAGACCTCTGTGAAAGTTTAAAACTATGATCACTTATTGCCCACCAGGTACTCTGTAGAAATCCCCTTGAACAAAACTGTGGTCAACAAGGACGTCTTCAGAGACTTGGCTCTCAAGTGCAAGGCCCACTGAGAAGCAAAGGTCAAATTCAAAGAGAGATACAAGACAAGCAAGAACAAGTGGTTCTTCCAGAAGCTTTGGCTTGAAATGGCTTTTTTGGTTTCCATCATTAAAAATTTGCCTCCCTCCCCAAAGAAAGGCTAAACTCAGTTGGCATAACTGCACTGTGGTCTGCTGGCCCCAGGCTCACAGGCTGGGGAAATCCTGCATAGCTTGTGGATCCTTTCTCCTCCTGTCACTAGCTATTTGTTGTATGTGCCAAAAGTTAAGCCCCTTCCTGCACTCATAAAAACTGCTTGTCAATGTGGTTTCCACTGCTGGGTGCCTTTCCACAAAGTATTCTCCAGATCCCAGCCAATCAGATGGAAGTTAGAACAGTTGGTCAGTCTACCAAAATAGGTCAGGCTTTACTTTTTAATCCTCTTATTCATAATATATTGAAAAGGGAGAGTTTTTAAAAACTGCAAGAACATCAATGGTCACTTAACCTCTCAGTTTCCTCATCTATACAACAAGGGTAATAATGGGGGTGTTGTGAGGATTAAGTAAAGAAATCATCCCATGAAAAATGTCATGTACTAGGTGTTTAATAAATGTGAGCTACCATTATTCTTATTGCTGGTGACATGCTGGGTTTCTGGGACTGGCGAGAGAAGTCTCAACAATCTCACCCTCTGGACAAACAGATACACAGAAAAACTCATTGCTCTGATTCTGGCCACTTAGGGGGAAAAAGAGGCTGAGGAACCAAGCCAATGAACAGAAGCTGGCTGCCATGGGGCAGGGATCTACTACAGTTGCTAACTGCCCTTTCATCTCAGATTACTCAGCTAAGACTGTATTTTCCAAGCCCCACAGTAGCCAGAGGTGGCCAAGAAGATGTATGGGGAAGTTGTTGTAGGAGTTTGAGGAAAATTCTCCACCGGAAACAGAAAGCTGGACTACTAGCCAGGCGTGGTGGCGCATGCCTTTAATCCCAGCACTCGGGAGGCTGAGGTATGAGGAGCGTTGTGAGTTCGAGGCCAGGTTGAGCTACAACGTGAGCGCAGGGCTGGCCTGAGCTACACAGTGTGACCCTGCCTCAAAAAACCAGGGCTGGGAGTTTGGCTCAGTGACTGAAGCACCTGTCTGACAGGCGCGAGGTTGTGAGTTCAATTTCCGGTGCCGCAAAATAAATAAATAAATAAATAAATAAATAAATAAATAAATAAAAAAGAAAGCTGGACTACGGTTTTGTGCCAGTTCTCCCACCCTATTCCCATCTGGACTATAGACTCACTTGCTTGACTCCAGCAGCCACAAACTGGGCCATAAAGCCCCTGTAAGGATGAAAGCTTTGTAGTAGGGACTGTGAAGCAGAAGATTCCTACACTACAGGATCCTACTTTTCCTGATGACTTATGAAGCTGCCACATCAGCTCCAGACTGCCATTCTCTGGACATTTCACTCAGGAGAGAAACCACACTCCACCGAATTTACATAATTTTTTTTTATGATCTCTGCTATTGGCAGCCAAATACACTCTTCAAGTGATACTGTGGTTTTTCATCGCAGATAAGAAACCAGAGAAATCTGGCTAACAACCTTCCTAAGTTTAAAGTGTCTTTGTGCTTTAGGACTTGCACGTTCCTCAACATGAGACAAAAGTTAAGATATTAAACTTCTTAGAATTTTGCACAGGATGGTGTTGCAATCACTGTGTCTTAGGAAGAGGGTAAATGAGAAATAGGTGCTATGTTGAGCCATTCATTAGACAACTGTTGAGCCCTAACCTATGCTGAAAATGGTAAGGAATGGTATGTGATACGGTGAGCAAAAGCTAATACAGACTCTGCCCTTAAAAATCTTACAGAATAAGGGACAGAAAACAAATAAACACATACCATGCAGGAATCTGTGTGACTGAAGCCCAAAACTAAAGAAAGGAAGGTATGTGAAAAGCAGAAGAATATCCCAGAATATCTGTTAAGAACGGATAAACAAAATGCAACACATTCATAGCATGGAACATTATTCACCTGAAAAGGAAAGAAGGAATGATTCATGTACCACCTGATCCTGACAACTTGATGCTAAGTGAAAGGAGCCAGTCACAAAATACCATGTATTACACAGTTCCGTTCACATGAAATATCCAGAATCAGCAAATCCACAGGAACAGAAAGTAGATTACTAGTTTGCAGGCACTGGGGTGAGGGAAATTGTTGGGTGACTGATAATGGGTTCAAGGTCTCTTTTCAGGCCAGAAAGAATATTCTGGAAGTAGACACTGGGATGGCTGTACAACCTGAGAATACACTAAAAATCATTGAATTTTGCAGTTTAAAATGGCTGAATTTTGTAATGTGAATTATAACACAGTTAGAAGACATTTGAAGGCTACCCAGACTAAATTATTGAGTAGGTAATAAAGTCTCTAATGGGGGAGGCTGGAAAGAATATCTCAGGAGATGGAGGAGGATACATGAGTCTGTTCAAAGAAATGCACAGCGGCCTACGTGACCAGATCGCTGCAGCACAGGAGGGAGCGGGGGAGCTGTACCAAACGCCCGGAGGTGTGTGGGCCACGGGCAGCCACACGCTTCTTATTCTAAGTATGATAGGAAGCAAGGGACTGATGTGTTCTGATTTCCTTTTTTGAAAAATCCCTCTGGCTGTTGCATTGAGATTGTCGGGGTTCCAAATCAGCAGGGGGAAACAATGGGGTGGCTGCTCTCTACCCAAGGAGAGGGCAGTGGCGAGGCCCAGGATGAGGGCAGTGGAATGGAGACAGGGAGGCTGCTAAAGATCTATTTCAGGTCAAGGACAAATGGGCCTTGCTGATGGATTGGTTACGGGGTCAAGGGAGAAAAAGATTCCAGGATGACCTTTATACGGTCTCAGGAGTTTCTCCAAAGTGGTTTTCGGCCAGATTCAAATTGTACACAGCACAACATCAAGAGCTGTTTACCAAATGCCAAATGCCTGAATTGACAAAATGAATAGTCACTGGCTCATTTCTTCATGGGGTACTTTTTTTTTTTTTGAGACACGGTCTTGGTATGTTGTGCAGGCTAGATGTAAACTCATGGGCTCAAGTGATCCGCCTGTATCAGGTCCCAAGTTACCTGAAACATTGGCACATGACATTGTATCTGGCCCTGTAGGGTGCATTTTTTGTATTTTCAGTAAAGATGTGAATTTTCAGTATGTATACACAGATGTATGTATCTCAAGGGCTGGGAGTTTGGCTCAGTGGCATAAGAACCTGCCTGGCAGGCATGAAGTTGTGAGTTCAACACCTGGTAACAACAACAACAACAACAAAAAAAAAAAAAAAATGAGGCATGTATCTCAGATATGGGCACAGGGTGGGTTAAGAGATGGTGTTATTTGCTAAGATGGAGCACTCTCTACCAGTGAATGGGACAGAAACAGGTGCAAGTTGTGATAATGATCATTTTGATTAAAATGTATAGTCAGGGCTAATGTAGCTCAGGGGTAAAGGAAAAAAAAGAAAAAAAAAAAGAATGGTCAAACATGTGCCTGGCCCTAAAAGTATTTTAATTCCTAAGCCAGTTAAAATTTTGACAGTGACATAACCCAATTTCAAACTAGACATCTGTTATTTCATGTGACAAAGCCAGAAGGTCAGACAGGGCTGACTTTCTGGGCAGAAGACCCAAGCAGCTGCACAGGACCCTTCACCGGGTTTATTGCTACGTCACTAACTTAAAATTCTTTATTTTCTTAATTTTTTTTTTTTAAAGATAGTAAAATCCAACAGGACATAACAAAACAAAGCAGCAGAACTAGTATAGAACTTCGAAGGAAGATACTATGGAAACAATAGCTATTATAGTATATCATGTTATCTTCAGAATAGCTGACCATTCCAACAGGTGTAGGAGAATTGAACCAAAAGCAAAACAGAATAAAACCAATAAAAACAGAATATAAAATAAAGCAAAATAATAATAATAATAATAATCAGAGTGAAGTCGAACAATGAGAACCATATTGGGCCTCGAAGACAGGACAGAAGAGAATCCCCCATATTTGCTACATTGCCTACTGTCATTTTCCAAAGAGATGCTCAGGTTGCTGGCCCCAGGCCTACAAAATCAATGAAACAATACTAGCATTTAGTTGCTTAATGTTCCTTAGTTGCTATCAATTTAGCCCGACCTCCGAACCAGCAGGTTGCTGGGGGTGGAGGGGGCGGGGGTGTCCTTGATTCTAAGCCACAGTAGGAGGTGCATGGCATGTTTCACTTCCTGAAGTCCTCGCTGGTCGCACAGTCCCCCAGAAGGCAGATTAGTTGTCCTCTGGTCTGGTCGGACCCGCTCAGACCCAGCAGGGTGGGTCCGCGAGCAGCCCATTCTCGTTTAACTTAAATTCTTAAAAATTTTATCGCTGAATTTTTTTTTTCCGGTACTACTAAGGATTGAACCTAAGGCCTTGCACATGCCAGAGACGCTCCCTACCACTGAGCTACATCCCCAGCCCCAATCATGTATGTTTCAAGTGGAATCAAAGAGCCAATGGTGCACGCATGTGAGCAGGAGGGAATGGTATGCCAGCAAACACAGGTCGGCAGAGCCCGATCACATCCTTCCTTTCTGGCCACACTTCACTAAATTTGCTAAGCAAGTATACAGAGTAGTGACACAGAAGGCTAGGGCAATCCATAATTCTTTTTCTTTTCAGTAAGCCAAGACAGAGTGTTGGCAGATCGTATACATATCAAGATGTGAAATATAAACAGTTGTGGGGGTTTTGTGAAGCATTTCTACTCTTCAGGGTAGAATGAACCAAAGATGCATATACCAGATAGGAAATACAAAGTGTGCCATTTAGCAATTCCACATATGAATGAAAAGATGTCCTGTTTACATTAAAAACTGGCATCACACCAATACAGAAATGAAAGGTAAGTTTTTTGCTAATAGATTAAATTTTTCTTTACATTCCCTTCTTTCTACGTCTCCTCTCAGCTTCCCAGAGCCAGATGCTTCCCAAGACTGGCTCCCTTCCCCTCCGGTCTTCTGATTCCTGAGGTGTGTCCCTACTGTGGTCCCTTTCCTTGCCCCACCCCACATCTTTGTAAATGTAGCCTCCACTAAAGGTGCTCCCACAACCCCACAAAGGTAAACTAACTGCCCTTGGCTGCCCTGCAGAAGCCCAGCAGATGCAGGAAGTAACACACACACTACACAGGATAAAACCACCAAGTCAATGGCAACTGGTTCTTCCTTCTCTGAGGGGCCTGAGGAATGGATGCCAGTGAGAAGCAAGCACTTACTTCTGATGAGCAACCTGCAGCAGTGGGACAGGCAGAGGTGCTGCTGCAGGACAGGCCGTCTTTTCCTTAATCCTGGTGGGGGTGGGGTATAGAAAAGTGGGAAGCACTGAGAATAAATGTGGTCTAGTCAGGGGCTAGGGAAAGGCCCAACTTGACCCTCACACTGTTTCCTGTAAGGACAACTCCTGCAGAGGTGAAGCCCAGCAGGGAACAGGCTGTGATCCAAAGGGGTCTTAAGTTCCTGTCACTGACCACTGCATACCTTTTGAGGGGAGCAGGAGAGCTTGAGAGAATGTCTCCTTGTCCTGGAAGTAGGAGTGAGAAAAAAGTAGGGGGAAGTAATGAGGAGTCTCACAGAGAAAAATCCTAGGCATCACGGTGCCAAGCATGACCTTGGAGTGGTCCAACAACATGGTCCTGGGTGGAAATGTCAGCCTGTAGCCTTCCTCCCGGAGTAATAAGCCTATTAGGAATGGGACATAAGAAACATTCCACAGGGTGGCTGTGTGGTGCCTTGGGAGGATATGAAGTGACTGTGCTGCTTGCCCCTTGAAGCTTCACATAGAACACAGACAGACACCTGAAGCCTTGACCTCAGCATCTCCACGGTTCTCCTGCATTACTCTCTCAAGTGGCGGATTCAGTAATACTGCGTGCTTCACAAGTGACCAAACTCTGGGCTTATTCCATTCTACCAAAAGACTACGAAACACATCAAACTGTTTGTCAAGCTCTGTGAGAAGCAACTTCTCACCATGTACCAAGGAATATACTAGGCTCTCCTAGTCTGACAGGCCCAGGTGTGCATACATCAACACCACCCCATGGGCTCACCACCTGTGGGCCTCGAATTTTAATTAGTGTGTGAAGTTTTTTTTGACCACAGCTGCCAAGTTTCCTACACAGAAAACCAGGCCTAAGCAGGCTGTGATGTGGAAGGGAATGAAGTACAATACCTATCATCTCAAACAAAATGATAATGACTTCTGTCATTGTATTTTATATAAACAGGACTCTACCATATTCACTTTTCTTACTTGCCCATCATCTAGTAGTGCTGTTACCCCCACTTACTATTTCTGTAGTACTGAGGATTATACCCAGGGCTTGCTTGCTTTATTTATTTATTTATTTATTTAGGTACTGGGGATCAAACGTATAACCTTGCACTTGCCAGGCAGGCACTTAAGTCACTGAGCCAAATTTCCAGCCCTAGTTTTTTGAGACAGGGTTGCACTATGTAGGTCAGGCTGGCCTTGCACTCATGCTGTAGCCCAAGCCGGCCTCAAACACACAATGCTCCTCCTAACTCAGCCTCCCGAGCGCTGGGATTAAAGGCATGCACCACTATGCTCGGCATATACCCAGGGCTTTAGCACTGAGCTATATTCCCCACTTTTCTTTTCTTTGAGACAGAATCTTGCTAAACTGCCCAGGCTAAGCTTGCGCTTGTGATCCTCCTGCCTCAGCCTTCTGAGTGCTGGGATTACAGACACATGTTACCATGCCCAGCTTCTTACCCACTCTTCAACAGTTGATATTGCAATGCTATGGATATGCTATAGTTTATTCAATCATCCCCTAAAAAAAGACCATTTATTTTATTTCTAGGATTTCTTTTTGTTTTACCATTCACTGCACATGATGCTGCAATAAATATCCTTTTTCTGAGGCTATTTTTTTTTTCTGTAAGGCAGATTCTCAAGGAGTGGAGTGCTAAATCAAAGCCTATGGAATATTATATCATTATACTATGGAACAATTTCCAAGTCAAGTTGTAGAAGTACACGTATAATATATGGTTGTTTTCACTTGAATATCTTGGAAGAATACACTTCAAATAACTGTGTAGATAGGAGGGGGACTGCGTGGCTGTGGAAAGGGGAGGGAGTGACTCTTCACTGAACACCTTTTTTGTGCCCTTTGAATGTTTTACCACAAACATGCACTGCTCAGTTAAAAAAAAAAATTGAACTTTTTTTTTTCAGACTGTCTTTTAAAAAGGTCACAATGATTCACACATCCTCTAGCAAGCTGGGAGAGTACTTACTGAGCTCATTAATGCCCTGTATCTTTCTCCTTCAAGGTTGTTCCTCCTTTTGGGGGTGGGGCTGGTATGCATTGAAACGTGTCAAATTTCACCTTCTTGTGATCTGTGGTTCCTTCTGGTCTGCAGCCCTTGGGTAGGCAGAAGGTGAATTCCCAGAGATGCTAATGCGACAGAGCCTAGCCAGCAAGCCCAGCAGCAAAAGAGAGAAACCCAGGCCAGAGTCGGGGCCTGGTCTTCAGGGAACTAAGGGATCAATGGCAGGTGCAGGGGAGCAGGGACACCCTCTCGATGCGTGCTTCAAAGTCACAGGCTGAAAGGCCCAAGTCCCGCCTAGAGTCCGCAGCAGCAGACACTGCCCATGGGACCTGCCCTCTCAGGAAAAAGGCAAGAGAAACTGGACGGAACAGGGAACAAGGAATGTGGGGGACCCAAGTTCATACAAATAAGAAGCCTTTCTGCTCCCTTTCTATAGTCTGTCTTCCTTCAGTGCTGACCCAGAACCAAGGGCTAGACAAGCCACTGCCTTGAGTCCCTGGGAGAACAAAGCTGACCTAAATGCAGACAGCAAGGCCTGGAGAATGGCAGGAAGGCTAACACAATGCACGCGGTCCATCTCCGAAACTCTGGCTAAAACTCTGACCTTACCTTGCTGAGAGAAAGTGAAGACAGATGGCCTTACTGAGAAAGCAGCTCAGGGAAGACGGAGGTTGGGAGAACATAAAATGGCCAGCAACTCCACTTGATTCAGGTGGTAGATTCGGAGCTGTGGCTGTCATTTCACAGCTTCCTCCTGTCTTGACTTGCCCCCTTACCTGAGCTGAGCTGGTACGGGTAAAGCTCTCCACACAGCTCCAACAGCAAGGCTTCAGCTTTGCTCCAAGGGTTTCTTCAACCTGGAATGCCCTTGCCCTCGATCCTTCAATATTTGGCCCAATGTGTGGGCAAAAATCACAGACAGCCTGAGTGTCTGCAGGGGTTGATCAACAAGTTGCCCTGCAGATACACAATAGACTCCTTTATGTCCTCCTTCCCACCTCTTCTATAGCAACCCCATCAGCAAGCTCTGTTGCTACTACCTCCAAAATACATCCTGAAGCCATTTCCTTTTTCTTCCTTCCCAGGCCATGTCACCAATCATCTTTCTCCTGGACAACTCTTATCAGATCCCCTTTTGGCCTCTCTGGTTCTTCTAGACTTACTAGAGTCTCTTCTCCAGCCAGCCAGGTGGATAAAGTGGCAAACACATCAGGTTGTTTCTTTGCTTAATATTCTTCAACCTCTCAGCCAGGCACAGTGGTGCAGGCTTACAGTCCCAGCTACCTGAAGCTGAAGTAAGTGGGAGCATCACTTGAGCCTAGGAGTTTGAGGCCAGCCTAGGCACTGCCTCTCAGACCTCATCTTCTTCCCCTCTACCCATCACTCAATGCTTCTACCACTCTTGGTTGCTTTTCCCTTCCCAAGGCCTTTATACATTTTGTTCTAGATATTCTCAAAACTAGTTTCTTCTTGCCATTTAGGCTTCTCTGGGACTGCTCCCTCTTTAAGAAGCTCCTCCCTGTGCATCCCAGAACAGGTGGCCTCTACCTGACCCTATTTTTATTACTTAAAGAATACTTATCATTACCATTGCTTTTCTCTATAATCTGTCTCACTGACGAGAACATGAACTCTGCGGGTACAGGGCTCTTGTTCTGTTCACAACGGTAACCCCAGGCCCTAAAGCAGCATGGTACCCACAAGAAGCCCAGAAGATAGCTGCTAAATAGATGCTTTAGCAACTGTTAGAGAAACTAAGATAAATCTGCATACTACCTAAGCCTTTCACCTAGTGAAGAGAGAAGCAAACTGTATTAAGTACAGACACCTATTTCTATGTGTATAGAAAATTCTGAGGCCCTCTACCTATTCTCCAGGGAATAACTGCCCAGAACAAGTGCCAAGAAGGGAAAGACTGGTCAGCCGGCTGGAAGGACGCCCAGCACAGCACGCTTCCCAGCTTCAGAGGCGAGCCCAGCGCAAGAGCCCCAGCCTGGGCCCAGAACTCTCAAGGGAACTCTGCAAAGGGACTGTGAGTGCAGGGAGAACTCTGAGAGCATAAAAGGCAGCCTGCCACAACTTCCTGCCTCTTCTGCAATCAGATGGCAGTGGACCCTCACTTTGTCCCTCATTTTTTAGAGTTCATGCAAGGAGGGAAAGGCTCTGGGATTTAGGTCTGTTTCTGTAACATGAGGCTAACATGAGGTTTGTTCACGTTCCCCCAGCACACACTTTCCAAGCCACTACTATGGACCAGGCTGACTCTGGTCTAGACTTTGGGGATACAGAAGGAACAAAACAGGCGAAGACCCTGCCCTCCTGGAGCTCCCACTCTTAGGAGGATGGTGGAAGAGCAAGCAAACGTACAACATCAGATGATGGTTAAGCGCAGTGAAGGTGAGGCCAGGGACTGAACACGACAGAGAAGGCCATTTTAGACAGTGCGCTCAGTGCAGCCTCTCTGAGGCAGTGTCTCAGCCACTCCAGCAGCAACCCGAATAAAGAAATTAAATTATATATACACTTAAATATACGTAACTTCGTGCACACATGCGTGTATACATACATGTGTATGTACATGCATGCACACATGAACACACATATATATGCACATTATACACATATACATATCACTAAGAACACAGTGCCTGGTGTGGGAACCTAAGATGATCTAATTTCAGCATCCACAGTGTTACAAGTCTGACTGGAATTGAAATCTTCACAGAATCTATACTTTCCCTCCATTTTTTTCCATATGCCCTCCCTGACTAGGAATTAGGAATAAAAAGTATCTCTTTTCTTCCCATTTTCCTAGCTGGACACTACAGACATCTTCTCATACTTCCAAACAACTATAGACAAAACTTCCCAGGAGCGGAGCTGCCAAGGCAAAGGGAGGGTATGTGCCAGCGACCCTGAAAGACACGGCCCGTGTCTCTTCCGAAGAGCAGGTCCCATGTCCCTTCCTGCTAGCACTGGGTGAGCACCCCCACCCCCGGCTTCCCCACACTGCGGCCAGCGACACGTGTTCATGCCTTGTGCTCTGCCCTTCCAAGAGGGGGAAAATATTACTTCGACATGATTTTAATTGGCATCTCTCTCATGCACAGTGTCGCATGTCTAAGAGGCATTTCCTATTTTTACAGCCGCTGCCCATGGCAGTGTGGGAGGCGCCTCATCTCCTTGGACAGTATTCT
>RJWM01033956.1:0-20130 GCA_004363535.1 Dasyprocta punctata
GTCTATATCTGTCAATATCCCCAACCCCTAGGAAGGTAATGATATGCAATATTGTAACTACTGCCAAACTTCAACCACCTCAGTGTGTAAACCTACAATGTTATCATATCAGATCTGTTGTTGTTGTTTGTCTGTCTTTTTTGACTTTTATTTCTAGCTTCTGTATCTATTTTCTCTTAAATAAAAAAAATAAATAAATTCTCTAATATTTTCCATTTATTTCTTCAGCATCTCCATTAAAATCTAAAGTGTGTGCCGAAAGACTATTTTGAAAATTTTTATCTCTATGGAACTTGTGATGTTAATATTACATATTAATGTGGCTAAGCTACAGGATACCTGAGCATTTGGTCAAATATTAATCTGGGTGTTTCTGAAAATAGATGTTAACTAACATTACATTTAAATCAGGCGACTGTGATTGAACCCAATCAGTGATCAAAACATGAATGCGATTCATTCAATCATTTGAAGGACTGCATATAAGAAAATGTCTGCCCTCCTAGGAACAAGAAAGAAAATGTTGCAAGACTACTTTGGGACATTATGTGATCAACAGTTCTTCCTGGTTGTAACAGAAACAATCTTTAACCTTAAACTGCAACACTGGTCTTACTGTGATTTCAGGTTTCCAGTCTACCCTGCTAGATTTTAGGCTTGCCCGCCTCTGTAATCTTGTGGACCAATTTCTGATAGTAAGTCTATCATGTATTTATTTATCTATCCACTGGTCCAGTTTTCTGCAGAATCCTCTCTAACATAGTACTTACTATATAATAGATGTCAATAAATATTTGCTTTTAAAAAACAAGCACATATTTACAATAAGAGGCAAGAGAAACATGGCTGGCATAATGAATTTTCTTTTTTTTTATTTTAAATGGCAAGATTTTTTTTCTTTTGGGTGAACAGTATGCTATTGCACATCTACATCTATCTGCAGAATAATTTTTAATATCAATTCAGCTTTTATTTTTAAATCAAAATTAAAATCTATGGTTTGGCAGTATATCTATAATCATGTCATTTTATATATTTAACAAGGCAACAAAAGTTTACAGATCTGAAGAATAACAGAGAGTAGCTTTAGATATCTTACAACAAGCTTAAGAAGCAATACTAATGACCACAAGTAGATTTATTATTAATATAGAAGTGCATCTTATTTTTACAATAACACTAATTCTACAACATGCTTTCTTAATTTTTTGTTTTTGTAGTACACAGAAAAAGTCAATATTTGCATATATAGAACTTTTATCTTGAAAACTTACTCATTAAAAATAGTGCCTTAAAATTTTAAAATAAATTTTCATATCCTATTTAAAAAAAAAAGAATGTGTACTTCAACATACGCAAATCAATATTATAATTGTAAAGCATCACATAAACAGAAGCAAGGGTGAAAATGACAGAACTTCCCAACAGATGCAGAAAATGCATTTGACAAAGTCCAACACTGATGCATGATAAAATTTCTACAGAAAGTTTAATAGAAGATCTTTATCTCAATCTGATAAAAGCAATCTATGACAAGTCAAGAGTCAACATTATATTAAATAATCAAACCCTAAAAACTTTTGGTCTAAAGTCAGGAAAAAGAAAAGGATGTCCATTATCACCACCCATGTTCAATACAGTTCTGGAAATATTAGTCAGAGTAATCAGACAAGAGGAAGAAATAAAAGGAATATGAACAGGGAAGATAGATAGATAGATAGATAGATAGATAGATAGATAGATAGTAATTTTTTTCTTTTAACTTTCTTCTTTTATCCTTTCACCCATCCCAGTTGTTCTTTACATTTGAGTTATCCTTTTCTCTTTCAAAATATCTATTGTGTATTTTGGGTCTCATTTGCTTTTTCAGTTTCTTACACTAGGGAGACAATACGATGTTTACACATGTGAGTCTGGTTTATTTCACTTACAGGTATGGACTCTAGATGCATCCATTAACTTATACAGTCTGGAGTTTATCCTTCAAGTTTTCTACCTACTTTTCTTTCAGTAGATTTAGTGTTTCTATTTTAATTTTTAGATTTTTGATCCATTTTGACTTTAGTTTAGTGCATGATAATACACTGGGTCTAGTTTTAGTCTTCAGCATGTGGAAAGAGAATTTTTCAGTACTATTTACTAAAGAGGTTATCTTTCATCCAGTGAACATAATTTGCACTTTTGTCAAACATAAGGTGACTGAAAGTGTGTGTAGTTGTGTCTACTTCTAATATGTTCCATTGGTCCTCAGGCTTTTTTTTTCTTTTTTTGCAACTACAGTGCTGATTTTATCACAGTAGCTTTGTTGTATAACTTCAAGTCAGAGATTGTTGTGCCTCCCACCTTGCCTTTGTTTTCCAGGATCACCTTTGCTATTCTAGGTCTATCCTGTCTCCAGATGAATTTTATGAATATTTTCTCTAGATATATGAAGTATGCTAATGGTATTTTGATTGAGATTGCATTGAATCTGCATAACAGTTTTGAGAGCACGGTCATTTTCACATTGTTTGTTCGTCCATTTCATGAGCAAGGGATATTTTCTCATTTTCTGATTTCCTCTTTGATTCCTTTTTTTGAGTGCAGTAATTTTCAAAGTATAGATCATTTATTTCCTTTGTTAGATTCATTCCTAAGTATTTAACTTTTTTTGAATGCTATTATGAAAACTGTGGCTCCCATAATTTCTCTTTCAGTGTGCTTATTGTTTGTATACAGGAATTCTATTGATTTTTGTGTGTTGATTTTTGTATCCAGCTATATTACTGTATTTGCTTATGAATTCTAGAAATATTTTGGTGATCTTGGGTTATCCAGTGTAGATGATCTTATCATCTGTGAATAATGATAGTTCAAATTCTTCCTTTCCTATCCTTATTGGTTTTATTTTCTCTCTTGTCTAATTGTTCTGGCTAATGTACTCAGATCTATATTGAATAGGAATGGTGATAGTGGACATCCTTCTCTTGTTCCTGATTTTAGATTAAAATTTTTCACTTTTAGCCCATTTAGTATGACTTTGACTGTCAGTTTGTCCTGGATGGCTTTTATCATATTGAGGTAAACACCATCTATTCTGATTTTCTGTAGGTTTTTTTTTTATCATGAATGAGTGTTTACCTTTGTCAAAAGCTTCATTTTTTAAGAACAGCATATATTTTTTTTTTTTTTTTTTTTTTTTTTTTTTTTTCGGCACCGGGGATTGAACTCACAACCTCGCGCCTGCCAGGGCAGGCGCTTAAGGCACTGAGCCAAACTCCCGGCCCTGGTTTTTTGAGGCAGGGTCGCACTATGTAGCTCAGGCCGGCCTTGCGCTCGCGTTTTAGCCCAAGCCGGCCTCGAACCCACAACGCTCCGCCTACCTCAGCCTCCTGAGTGCTGGGATTAAAGGCGTGCGCCACCACGCCCGGCTTAGAACAGCATATATTTATTGAGAGAAAGAAAGCTTCTTTCTGAGAGAGAGACACAAGGTGTCCTGAGTAGGTTGCCAAGAATCCTACTTATTCCAGGGATTTATATAGAGCAAAATCACGAGGTGAAATGGGTCTAAGGTGGTGAAAAGTTAGGACTCACAAGGCAGGCAGGCATGAAGTAGGGCAGATCTATGATCAATGAATAAGATTACAAGTGTAATTACTCAGGTAAAATTGATTAAATTGAGATCAAATGAGGAGTAGAGTCACCTAGCAAATGGGCATGCTTAAAGAGCAGTGACTCTTTCTGTGGGGGGTTGGGATGATGACTCCTGGCTTCCTCAAGGTGATCCATACCTATTTAAAATATCAATCCCTGATATTTATACTTAGGGTGCTGTTGCGTTTGTTTTGTCTTTTGTCTTGAGGTCTGGCCCACAGCAGATGTCTGTCTCCTTCAAGGTTATGAGATATCTGGTCTTCTTCCTTGGCTCCTTGGAGGGTCTAGCCTCATCTGACTCCCTATATTTCTAATTAACTCAGCTGCCTTTAACATTCACCCCTCTGAAGAAACACCCCGAACTGCCGTGAGGGAGAAATGGGTGATGACCTATCTGGCTTCTTCAGGCTGAAAGGGCTCATAGTTGTTGATTGGCATTCAGATACTCTACAGAGGTTCTATCTAATGGCCCTCAATAGACACGAGGCATTTTTATCTTGGGTAGCCATACAACTTTAAGTCTGAAGGTGACAAAGCCAAAGAAACAAGTATGCATGGGCCAAATAATAGAATCAACAGGATAATTATGAGTACAGTTAACAGAGATTTCCACAAGAAGAGCTAGTAATGATTTCCTATAAGGAGGACAAGGATAAGTTCCAGGGAATTTTAGAGTCTGACACGTTACTGATTTGTTGTCTAATGTTTTGAACAGCTATTGAGATATTAGCCTAATGACCAGGAATGTACACGCAACATTCAGTTTTTACAATTGCACAAGTACCTCCTGCATTACTGTTAGAACCTCTAATGCCATCTGGTTTTGGAGGATGGCCTGTTTAATTAACTTCACTTTTTTATTTAGGAGAGACTATGTGCTGTGTCATTTAAGGCCTGTTGAGTATAGTGAAGACCTTGATATATGTCATATAACATTTTCCCTGGACAAGATTTGGTGGATCCCAGTAGAAGGAATCTAAAATGAGTCTAACATATTTGTTATTGGTTTTATCTGTATGATTGCTTAGGGTTTGACATCCTTTAGGCAAAAAAAATTTAATTAAAATGTATAACCAAAGTATGTATACAGAGGGATGTATAATCAAAGCATGAGCAGTAGAGCTGACAGGTAAGTTTAGAAACTGTTTCTAGGGGATAGCAATTGTAGCCCATTGACACTCAGGTCATTTTATTGATGTAGTTTGACAATTTGTCATAAATTCCTATAACTTAAGTTGCAATTTTCCCTAAATTTCCAATAATACATGAGAACCAGTTAATATATTATTTTGACCAATGAAAAACTCTCTTAAGTTTTTATATATAAACAACAATATGTACTGTATTTGTAAAAACCAATCTCTGCCTCATTTTGATGAGTTGGCAACCTGGGTATATATTATAGTATTTAGACAAGATAAAATCTCTTAAGGAAGGGAGCTGGGCTTTTAGGCAAAACTGAAAGGAATGGGTGTAAAGAAAGTTTTTCCAGTTACAGCTTAAGCAAGATGTATTTCGGTGACTGGTTTTATTGTGGTAAGATGACTAGAATGAAGACTAGAGTAGAGAAGGACAAAGAGACCTATGCCAATGTCCATCAATAGGCTGGTTTTTAACACTCATCATAATTATTCAGGGCTTTTCTGTGGAGATGACAAGTAGAGATGACAGTCTGGCCAGAGGGAGGAGACAGAGTGCCCCAAGACCCTTCAGTCCTACTGAGCTAGCTAATAGGATGGATTTGAACTCTGGGGCCTTGGCCTCAGAGGGCAATCTGACCTCCAGTGATCACATTTGTAGTCAGGGTATGGCTTGGACATCCTCTTAAGGCAGCCCCTCTTAAGTTGTCCTGGCTTGTAGTAGTGATAGTAGTTCAGTGTAGTCTTCGCCAAGCACTTCTTGGAGACACAAAAGTCAGATTTAAGATCTGTTTTAGGGCCATAAGGATGGCAGCTATTCTTGGTCTCTTTTTCTCTCTTTGGCTTTCTCCCAGTCCTGGTTATAAAAAATTAAGGAGGCAATTTTTATGAAAGTATTCAGTGAACTATCTGGAACAAAGGCTATCTTTTGTAAGTTTTTCTATTATCTGAGGATGACTGGTTAATAAAAATGTCTTTAAGAAATATTTGCCCCTCTATCAAATCAGTATCTAGGGAAGTGTGTTTTACTAGTGTCTCTAGTAATTGATCTAAGAAGTCAGAGGGGTTTTCAACTGTCTCCTAAAAAAAAGCTGACAGTCTTAAATAACTAGAGGATTTGGTTTCTATCCTTCTTAGACTTTTAAGACTACACACTTGAAAATGTCTCCTATTTTAATCTCTTGTGTGGTTGCTAGGCTAGCAGGGGTCTTGGGTCAGAACTGCTTGTCCCCTAGTTGGAACTGGTTGCTCTCCTGGCTATAGATCTTCTGGCTGTCTAAAATTAACAGTATGACATTTATCTACAAATGCAATAGCATCTTGTAATGCTGTCTGTCTCTCATTAGAAGTTTAAAATTAGCATTACATCTTTCCAACCTAGTTTATAGGTTTGAGCAAATCCTATAGATAATGATGTACTAATCAGGGTCATTTGAAAATATTCCTAGTTCTAGCTTATTTTTTAAGCCACTGAGAGAAAGAGACCTATGAATAGGGATAGTCTTAAAACAATTATAATTACACCTGAAGGATAAAGAAGAATTATTTCTTAAAGTAATAACAAAACTTAAACAGAAAACAATTCTATTTTTTCTTTTTCTTACAGTACAATTTTAGTTGTAAAAGAACAACATAATTAATAAGTCCCTCTGCATTTTGGCTCTAGGTGTCAGGTAGGCCATGCACACATGCAGAGAAATATCAAATGACTCTTTTTCAACATGGAAAGGTCAAGTATCTTCCATTGCTTAAGAATGCATTCCAAAGGAGTAAGGGGCTTTAGCATTTAGTTGCCAATGTCTGTAATATAAAAAGCAACATGTAGGGGTTGAACATCTTTCAGTGCATGAGACCTTGGTTTTTTTTTTCTTTTTTTTTTAGTACCAGGAATCAAACTCAGAACCTTTCGCTGAGCTCTGTCTCTAGCCCTGTAGTGCATAAGACTTTGACACTGAACTACCTATCTATGCAAAAATAAATAATTGGATGTCCACTTCCTATTTCCATCTGATAGTGTTCTCAAGGCATCTCTCAGGTTAATTCAACTCCAGGGCAGGTGGATGTCATTTGGAGAGAGTAGAAGACAAAATTCGACCAGCCTATTCATCCTTAAACTGGTATGGGAAATTTTATCTTCCCCAATACCTTGTGAGCTTTGTTTCCATAAGACATTTATGAGTTATTGTGATAAACATGTTTAAAGAATGAAGCATAACTTTGTAGTGAACTATTGCTTTTGTTATTGGAAGAGGGCATATGTAAAAATGTGAATTGGAAGTTGTCAGAGCTTTTCTCTGGCTGTACTGTGAAAGAGATCACCTCTGGAGATAGGTAAGGTTACAAATGACTTGGGGAATTCTGCCCTAGTCCTTAAAGCAAAGAATCCTCCAAGATACTTGTGTTACTCATCTAATCACCAGGGCAAACTTTCCTAGCAGCAGGACATGTCTATGATTTATTTAAGCTTTTATAGCTTTGAAGCCCACAGTTTAAACTTATGAATTACCATCTACAATCAAATTTTATATGTTAGCAAAGGCACACCAGTCTTTTATGTGCACAGAAAAGAAACAGGTGACTATTTACTCTCAATTAACATATGTAAGGCACAAATGCAAATCATTCTCCTACTAGCTGCTGTGAAATGTAAACAATTGTTTCAAACTGCCTCAGCCTAATCTCTGAAGGGAGTTCTCTTAAAATCAACTGAAAACCTTAGGGACAGTTTCTAGTCTACTAGCAGAGAGATAAGTATAATAGATAAGTGGAGATCTGTCTGTAGTTGGGGAGCCAGATTCTACTGAGAAAACCTTGGTTGTCCTGGCCATGACTCCTCATTTGTTCTCAGGTTCTATTGGCCCACACAACCATAGGTCAGTCTTCAGAAAGGAATCCAGCTGTCTGTCTGGTCAACATTCCATTGATTCCATTAGCCATTGGCTTCAATGGGAATTCACCAAACAGATGATGGGGAAACCTGTCCTCTGCTTCTAAGAGTAGCTGTTGCTATAGGAGCACTTATTTAGCTGGCAGAGTAACCACTGCTTGTCAAAGTTTTATAAGGGATAGTTAAAAGTCTGAGCAGGATTATTATCATGTGTTTTATAAGTTGACACTAAAGGTTTTAAAATCCACAACCTGAAAGGTTGGAGAGCCCTGTTAGACTAAATGTGTTTTGGCCATGTAAGTGTGCTGCTTTTGGAAATAACTCCTTATGGTTTCACCCAGAAGTCAGTTCGTTCCACTGTGTCTCAGGTTCAGTCTCCTGGAAGACGCTTGCCCAGAACACTAAGCCAGGACATGGCTTTTATGTGTATTCTCCTGGATGGACAAAAGTTTGATGTCTTATCTGAATCCTAAGATGACTTCCCTGTCTTCAGCACTAGCAAATGCTCATTTTCTATGGGCTTAATTTAGTAGGAGAAAAATATTGAAATAGTCTAGAGTTGTTTTCTTTCCACATGCCTTTAGAAAGGAAAGTACAAAGTACGGGAAAAGATTAGAAGTAAAGGCAAAGAAAGGAAACTGAAGTAGAACAGGCTTGACATTTCCTCTAGAGTGTAGGGGAGGATCAGAGCCAGTCTGTTGCAGTGAAACCTGTCCTCCAAGTCTTAAGAATGGCCACCAGCCTAGTGCTGTTTAAACAGCAGAAGAAGTCCCATGTTTTATTATAAGTATGTATATTTTCTAAGTCTGAGCTAGATTTTATTTATAAAGATCCATTTTACAGAAGTTTATATTAAAGTCTACTAGGGGTGTTCTAACATTACTCTCTCTAGCACTATGGTCTAGATAAAGTCAAGCAAGAAGTACCAGTAAATGTAGTAACTAATTCAAATGCAACATATACAAGAACAAAATAAGAATAAAAATGTCCTATTATAAATATCATAACCCTCTAAGCAGTTATATACAATAGGTAAAGACAAATCACAAGTGATTATAAGAAATGGGAAAAGACAAGGCACAAATAATTATAAGTAATAGGCAAAGACAAACCAAAATTTGAACCATAAAAATTTGTTATGAAACAAAAGTAAACTCTTATCTCTGTCCAATGATCTCAGTGGGAGAACTCCAATTGATATAGGGGAAAGAAACTCCCGATCTACTAGATGTCCAATATGAGTTCATGTTCTCTAAAATTGAAGAATGAATTTTATGAATAATGGAGGTTAAGAGCACAATATATTTATTGAAAGAAAGAAATCTTTTGTGTAAGAGAGACACAAGTGTTGCCCATCAAAAGCTTTTTCTTCATTTATTGAGACGATCGTGTGATTTTTGTCTTTGACTCTGTTGATGTGGTGTATTACATTTTTTGATTTATGCATGTTGTACCATCCCTGCATCCCTCAGATAAATTCTATTTGGTCATAGTGTGTAATCTTCTTGATGATTTTCTGCATTCTGCTTGCTAGTATTTTTTTTTTTTTTTGAGGATTTTTGTATGTATGTTCATTAGGAAGATAGACCTACAGTTCTCTTTTTTGGTTGAGTCTTTCTCTGGTTTTTGGCATCAGAGTAATACATTCTTCCAGGAATGAGTCAGCATGTAATTCTCCCCTTTCAATTGCTTTAAATGGGGCTGGGGATACATCTCAGCAGCATAAGTGACTGCCTTGCAAGCACAAGGTCCTGAGTTCAATTCCCAGCATACATGCAAAAAAATCAATTTCATTTAAGAGTTTGAGAACTGGCATTAAATCTTTCCTAAATTTCTTAAATAATTTAGTCATGAATGCAACAGGATCTGGGCTTTTCTTTGTTCATATGTTTTTATTTGCTATTTCAATTTCATTAACTAATACTGAATTCTTCGAAATTTTTATATCTTCTTGAGTCAGCATTGGTAATCCATACATTTCTAGGAATGTGTCCATTTCTTCTGTGTTTTCTATCCAATGTAAGGATTTTCAAAGTAGGATTTAATGGTCTTCTGAATTTTCACAGAATCTGTAGTGCTTTTGCCTTTCTCATTCCTTATTCCATGAATTTGAGTTTTTTTCATTCCTTTTGTTTGATAAAATTGACTACGGGTTTATCACTTTTGTTTATTCTTTCAAAGAACTAACTTTTTGATTCATTAATTCATTGTATTGTTTTCTTAGCTTCAATTGTATTATTTTCTGCTCTGATCTTTAGAATTTTCTCCCTTCTATGGACCTTGGGCATGAGTTGTTCTTCATTTTCTAGTATCTTCAGGTGTAGTATTAGGTTGTTTATTTGTGCTCACTCTGTTTTCCTGATGTGGGAGTTCAATGCTATAAATTTCCCTCTTGGGACTGCTTTCATTGCATCCCATGGGTTTCTGTAAGTTGTATGTGCACTTCTCTTTAATTGTAGATATATTTAACTTGTTAATTAATTTAATCTGAGACTCATTGGCTTTTCAAGACAGTGTTATTTCATTTCCATGTGTTTATGGAGTTGTTGCAGTTTCTTTTGCCATTAATTTCCAATTTTATTGCACTATGGTTAGATAATATGCATGGGATAACTTAAATTCCTTTTATTTATTTAAGCATAGTCTATGGGCTAGTATGTGGTCTATTTAAGCGAATATTCCATGTGCAATTGAGAAAAATGTGTATTCTGATGTTGAGTGGAACACTGTAAACATCTACTAAGTCTATTTGTTCACAAGTTTGATTCAGTTCTGTTATTTCTTCACTGATTTTTTGTTTTGATGACCTGTCTCTTTGTGACAATGATGTATTAATAATGCTCATTACAATTGTATTGTTGCTTATATGTTTTTTCTCATCTATTAATATTTGTGTTACATAGTTGCATGCTCCCATATATGATGCATATATATTTATTATGGCTATCACTTCCCCTTGAATTTTTTCCCTAACACATATGAAGTGTCCTTCTGTATCTCTTTGGTCATTCTTGATTTGAAGTTCACATTGTCTGCAAACAGATTAGCTACCCCTGTTTTTCTCCAGTTTCCTATTGCAAGGAATATTGTTTTCCATCCTTTGAATTTTAGTCTATGATTTTTTTCTTACTTAACTGTGTTTTTCATATACAGCATATTGTTGAATCTTGCTTCTTGATCCATTTTTCCAGTCTATTCCTTTTGATTGGTGAATCGGGACCATTTATATTGACATTAATAACTGATATATATTAGCTCTTCTTTTTTTATTTTAAAGATAGTAAAACCCAACAGAACAAAATAGAACAAAGCCAATCAAAACAATGCAGCAAAATTGTTACAGAACTTCAAAGCAGGATACTAGGAAAACAACAGCAGCTACCAAAGTATGCCTTGTTATGTTCACAATAGTTGCCCATTCCATCACATATAGCAAAATCAAACCAAAACCAAAATAGAATAAACCAATCAAAACAGAATATTGCATAAAGCAAAACAATCAGAACAAAGCAAAACAGTGAGAACAATATTGGATCTCCAAGACAAGACAGAAGAAAATCCCCCATATTGGCTGAATTGCATACTGTCCTCCTCGCAACAGATGCTCAGACCTCTGGCCGCAGGCCTGCAAAATCAGCCAAAAATTACAAGCATTTAGTTGGTTTATGTACCTTAACTCAGACTGTCCTCTGAACCAATAGGTTGCTTACTGACAGGGAGGAGAGCAGCTTGATTTTCAGTCCATGTGCCGGTAGGCTCATGGAAGGCACTGACTTTTCTCTTCCTGAAGAAGCCATGCAGCTTGCTGGGACTGGGAGGATCAAACAAAACACCAACTAGCCAGCCTTTCTGATAAGCCATGTGAGCCACGTGGCTTCCAGGAAGAGAAAAGTCAGTGCTTCTCGAGAATTCACCATGATGGGACTGGAAGATCCAACAAGAAGCCAACTAGACAGCCTTTCTGGCTTTTTTATTTCATGCTATTTCCCTACTCGTGGCTCCTTACTTTTCCCCTCTGTTTAATTGCTTGCCCTGCTTGGTGAATTCTTTCTTTTGTTGTTCTTGGAATTGTGATTGTTTTTTTTCTCTGTCACATAAAAATGCAGTGAAACAGACTATTTTAGAAGAGATTGGATGCTGTAGCAAAAATAGCTATCTATCCACCAAAGATTCTTGTCTCTGACCCACACAGTAGACTAAGAGCTGCGTATTGCCTGCCCAACAAGACTACTACATCTTTGTATCTCTTGGAATTATAGAATGTTGCAATTGAGTTTTGGCTAATGGAAACAAAGTTAAAGCAATTTTTGTTATTTGCATTCACGATCCAGGTTCTCAAAAAATTTTTTTCACAGCATTCTGTATTTTCTCCTATCTTTTATCTGTTTGTTGAATTCCAGAGTGATTTTGGAAACTTCTTAAATTGGAGGATTTACAACAGTCAGAGTCTTACACTAATAATGTTGCATACTTTGCCACAACTACTATATGAATTTTATATGCATATAAAATAAATTTCTCTTGTAATCCATTGAGAAATTTTTTGTTTCATCTTCTGTTATCACACTAGTATTCACTTTTACTGATATAAACACAAATTTAATCATGTTTATGTCCAATATGTCACATTTTTGGCAAAAAAAATTTAAAAATGAAACCTAGATTTACTTTGCATAACTTGGCATAAAAACTAACTCTCAAATTTACCTTTTTCTTTTCTTTCCCTGTTTTTAATAGAAATTATTCTATCTATAAACTAAAGAGTGAGATCAATGGAAGTATGATATCATTGAATTTTAAAACCTGAGATTGTCCTATGTCCAAAAGTGAAAGGGAAGTCTGAATCTTTTTTAACAAGTTTTTAGTCTATAACAAAATATGGCAGACTGGTAAATTTGCAAAAACTAGAGTTTTATTTATTTGATGTTCTAGAGACCTGGAATTCCAGTGTCAAGAACCCCACAATTTGCAAAGGCCTTGCTTTGTAATCTTAGGTTAGCAGATAGTAAGGAAAGGGAGAATGAAAGGGAAAAATTGGAGAAGGGAGAGAGTATAGGCTAAATAGGAGTGTAGGAGATGAAAGAGGAGAGAAGGAAAGAGAAGAAAAAGTAGAAAAAGGAAGTGTATGGAACAGAGATGAAGAGAGTCGCATTCAACCTTGTGTCAGAGCTTACTAACTGACCTCCATGACAAAGACATTAACTCATTTATAAGGGTCAAGATACCTGATCAAATCTCTTCTTTAAAAATTCACCTCTCAATCATCCTACATTTGCAATTAGGTTTCACATACGTAAACATTGGGGAACATATTCAAACTACAAGAGGACACAAAGCTAAAGATACTTCCCTTCAAGGACAGAATGAATCTTTATCAACTTTGTAGGTTTATCATCTAGTTTATGATTTATATTTAACAGTATTTTGACTGAATAATCTCACAAAATGATTTAAAAGGCCTAAGTGAAAACATCGTGTTATTCTGGACACTTTAATTAAAGTTGGAGAAATGACCACAAAACACTGAAAATTATTATAGCTTAGACTAGAAAACTAAGCTGTGATTCAACACTAAGGTTTCAATTCTTTCATTGCATGCTAAGAAATGCTTAGTTTAGAACAGTTTTGTAGCAAAAATGTTGCTTACTTTCAAAGTGTTTTTCTCTTTACTGGAATTTACATCTTTCAATGTGCTAGTCCACTAAATTGACATAACTCAGCACGGTGCTGCATGCCTCCAATCCCAGAACTCAAGAGACTGAGGCAGAAGTATTGCTGTGTGTTCAGAACCAACCAGGGCTACATAGTGAGTTCAGGGCTAACTGAATTACAGAGTGAGACTTTGTCCCAAGTGAATAAGTAAAGAAAGATACTTTGTCTCAAATAAATAAGGAAAGAAAGGAAGGAGGGAAGCAAGGAAGGAAGGAAGGAAGGAAGGAAGGAAGGAAGGAAGAAAGAAAGAAAGAAAGAAAGAAAGAAAGAAAGGGAAAGAAAGAAAAGAAAGAAAGGTTGATCTAAGTTGCAGCCTACAAATAATCCAATGTAGATATCAATATCTAAGATTTTATTAATACTGCACTTTGTTCTTAAATATGTTCTACTCCATTTTCCCTCTGTCTGATTCTTTTCCTTACTTCTCAGTGTGGTTCAAATCTCATCAATTTCCTTACATTCTAGCAGATCTGAATGATCTTACCCTCTGTTTCTGTGATGTGACATTCCCTACATCACCTATGAATTAAAAATCATATGCTTTATCTATAGGTAGGCGTATTGGTTCTCTAATTGCATTTTTAAAATTTCACAATAAGAGAGCCCCCTAGATTACTTTGCATCTCCAGTACTTATCAGAATACCTTTGGTTGCAATTTTAAAAGAAGCAGACACAAGGTAGTGAAAAAAATCCTCTAACTTGTGTGGGGGATGAGGAAAAATGGCTTCTCTCCATTTTCCTATTTTATTTGGCTAGGCTATGTATTAAGTTAAGATAAACTAAAAAGAAAAGGGAATTTAATTATACAATATGAGGAGATTACTGCAAAATATGACACAAAGGACCAGGTGATTAAACATTATATAGCATCCTAAACTACAGAAAGGAATAGGAGCTTGGGATATTTGGGGAAATTAAGCTGTTATGACTTGTGTCTAGATGTGATCCCAAAGCCTCATGTAGTCATAGGTGGAGTCTTTTAGAAGGTGGCTGGAATTATGGTGTTTGATACTGGGATCAAGGATGTGATGCTGAAATTGATTCATGGTGCAATGCTAGGATTAAGGCTGCCCCATTATGGTTGTGAATTCTACCTACTCCAAGGTTGGGTAGCCTGTACTGGACATAAGTGACAGATAGAGGATCACTGCTTATTATTGTCTGTTGCTTGCTGTTTGGCTGCATTGCTACCCTCTGTCTGCTGTGAACTGTTCTTCCTCTGTGGTGCCACTCTGCCTTAGTACCAGCCAACTGTGAATGGAAATCTCTACAAACAGTAAGCCAGTTGACACTTTTCCCCTTTAACTTTGGGTTTTGGATATTTTGTCTCAGCAATGAGAAAAGTTACTAAGATATAATGCAAATACATGTATGTAAGGATTTTCAAATTGTTGAAGTGGTGAATAGCAACAATTCAGGCTCTCTGAGATTCAAGATGCAGACACTGGGCAATAAGGATTTGTGGAAAGAAAATATAAAGGAAGTATATCCCCAGGAATCAGGACTGACAGGAAAAGGAAAAGAAAGAGAGTAGATGAAGAGACAGACCACAATGCAAAGAAGAGAATGAAACAGTCTAGAGTTTCTCACTGGCCCTAGTATGCCAAAGTAATGTGAGTGCTGGAAACTCCAGGAAGAACCAAGGAGAAACGGTGGTGGACTGAGTCAGCAGATGCTATAATAGAATACCATGGCATTTTGCTCCACTAGGAGTCCTTCCACAGGAAACAGCTGGAGAGGGATTCCACAATTGGCACCTATCATATACCTGGAGAAAGTGCAGGGTTGGACATCATTCTGGAAAAAGGCAAGTATTTGAACATGGGACTCAGAATAACTTCAGTATGGATTACCTTCAAGGCTTCCAGTGCAATTCTCCCATAGAGACTGGGTGAGTGACAGCGATAGGAGATAGCCTCAGGCAAGGAGAAGGCAGGCTTTTCGTGTTTATTAGGAATTGTCTTACATAGCTGGGTGCTCCCATATTCGGTGCATATATATTTATGATTGTAATCTCTTCCTCTTGAAGTTTTCCCCTAACAAGTATGTAGTGAACTTCTTTATCTCTTTTGATCATTTTTGGCTTGAAGTTCACGTTGTTTGCAAACATAATAGCTACCCCTGCTTTTTTTCTGGGTTCCTGTTGCATGGAGTATTGTTTTCCAGCCTTTGATTTTTAGTCTGTGAATTTCCTTTTGAGTGAAATGTGTTTCTTGTACACAGCATATTGTTGGGTTTTGTTTCTTAACCCACTCTGCTAGTCTGTTTCTTTTTATTGGAGAGTTGAGACCATTTACATTGATTGATATAACTGCTATGTACTGGTTCATCCCTGTCATGATATATTTCTGTTGTTGGTTTTCTACATTTTCTGTTTAATTATTTGCACTGCTTAGTGGTTTCCTTTTGCTGTTGTTCTTAGGATTGTAGTGATCTTTGTCTCTTTCTAGAATGTCTTTCAGTACTCTTTGTAGTGTTGGTTTGGTGGCCATAAATTTCTTCAGTTGTTCTTTGTCAAGGAAGTATCTTATTTCTCCATCAATTTTAAAGGATAGTTTTGCAGGGTACATAAATCTGGGTTGAAAGTTCTTTTCTTTCAAGATTTGAAATACTTCACTCTAAGCTCTTCTTGACTTAAAGGTTTGTGTTGAGAAGTCTGCTGTGATTCTGATAGGCTTTCCTTTGTAGGTGATCTGTTTGTTTTCTCTGACAGCTTTTAGTACTTTTTCTTGTGTTGTATTTCTGATAGTCTAATTGTTATATGTCTGGGTGAAGATTTATTTTGGGGTTCTGTATGCCTCAGTTACCTCTATTTCAGATTCTCTTCCCATGTTTGGAAAATTTTCTGCTATTGTTTCTGCAAATAGTCTTTGCAGGTCATTAGTATTGACCCCTGCTTTTTCATTTATACCTATTAATCTTAAGTTATTTCTCTTGGCATCATCTTGCAGCTGTTGAATTGTTGTTTCTTGGTTCCTTACTTTTTTAAAGAGATCTTTACTTTCATGGCCATGAGCTCCCATGCTGTCTTCAAGGCCTGAGATTTTATCTTCAGCTTCATTCAAGCAGTTTTCAAACTTTCCACGGAAATTTTCATTTCCTGAATTTCCCTTTGAATCTGTTTCATGTATTCTCTTTGTGTCTTACATTGTTCACTCAAAGTTTCCATCATTTTCTTATGTTATTCTACTTTTTATCTTGGTCTTCTTTAAATACACATATTTCTTTCATAATGATTGTCATTTCAATTTTTAGCTGAGAGATTACTTCTGATTTGAGTTTCTCTATAGCTTCATGGAGCTGTTTCTTTATTGCATCTGTCATTATTTCAGAAAGTCGGTTGTGTAACTCCCGGTGTCTTCCATTTCAGTGTCTCTTGGGTTTGTTCTCAGTGAGCCGGGGGATTGAGACTGCCTCTTGACCTTTCATTTCGTAATTTTCTTCTGGGACCTGTGTGGCTCTGTGTCCTGCAAGGCTGACCAGACTTTTCCCTGTTCGGTTGCACTGAGTTGAGGGACCAGGTAGAGCTGGATCATCTGCACAGCTAGTGAGGGTACACTCCTGGCAAGTGCTGCTGGAGCCTCCACCTTACTGGGTGGGGACCGAGACCTCTGGGACCCAGGCAGTTAGGTGAAGCATACTCTGGAGTGTGGTTCCACCCAGACTCTTGAGTTTGGCTGCAAGGATTTCAGAGCCTCTGGAGCACTGAGCAAGCCCGGGCAAGTCCCAGGCCTACAGTGCAGGGGTCTTGCTCCTGGCTACATGGGCCTGCAACCTCTAGGACCTGCTGCACTGGCCATATCCCTGAACAATGGAGCCGTGCCCTGTGCTCTGATGGAAAGAGCCCAAGCCCTTCAAGGCCTTGCAGCTATGCTGGCCAGTCCCTGATGAACAGCTCTGGGGTTCTGGGCTGGGCTGGGCTCAGTACATCTGTATCTCGTGAGGCTGGCTGGGCATTCCCCTGGTGGGTTACCCTGAGTTTCAGGACCAGGTAGAGCTAGATCCTCTGCACAACTAGTGAGGATACACTCCCAGAGTGTGCTGCTGGAGCCTCCACCTTACTGGGTGGGGGCCAAGATCTCCTGGACCCAGGCAGCTAGGCAGAGTGTACCCTGGAGTGGGGTGTGACCTGGACCCTGAGTCTGGCTGCAAGGAGTTCAGAGCCTCTGGAGCACAGGGCAAGCCCAGGCAAGTCTCAGGCCTACAGTGGAGAAGGCAGGAAACAGATCCCTCTAAAAGTTTGAGTTATGGCCAGGAAGGAAATAAGTACCATCCCTCACAGTCAGAGACCAGCCTGGATTTCAGCTGCTCTAGGTTTGAAAGTGTCAGCATTTACTCTTTGAGTCTTTGCCCCATTCTCTGCATCCACCATGAATCTGGGGTCTGACTGCTTTCCTCATCTACTGGCATGCACAGGGACACATCTAAACTCGAACATTGTCACAGCCTGGATAAACACAGGGGACTCTAGAATGCAGTGCAACTCAAAAATAAAAGTATTAAGGCTAGATGGAGAATGTAGAGCATTGCTAGACTCCAAATAATTTCTGGATCCCAGAAGGGAACCATTTATTCAAAAACAGATTTTTTTGAACTTTTTTTTTCTTCTTTCTTCTTCATTGGTTTTCTGGTTTACTAGGTGAATTTCCCTTTGTCACTTTCCCTTGCTTTTTTGTTTTTCTAAATTTTATTTGCCTCTTTTTCTTTTGTTTTCCTTTTAATTTTTCCTATTTAAAAATTTTTACTCATATGTGTTTCTTTTGGTGCCCTTGTTTTTTAAATTTCTCATTTGTTTGGCCTTTATGTTTATCTAATTCTATAAGCACCCTTTTAGTGTCTAGTAGAATCTGTTATCGATTTCTCTCTCCTCCTTCTCACCTCCCATAGTTTAATTTTGAAATTTTCTTCCTGCATTCTCCCGTTACCAACAATTTATATCTTTAGTTATTTATTTATTGTTTTATTAAACTTTATGTACTTAGTTAAGTCTGTATGATTAATGTTGAATTTTTCTCTACCATTGGTGGATATGCAACAGTATGTCAATATTTAGATTGTCATGGTGTTAATAATATGATTGTGGATTTTCTTTCCTGTGGTTAAGGGTGGTATCTTACTGGTTCTTAAGGTATGTTAATACTCATTTTGTCTTGAACAATACTACTATGGAGAATTTGTTTAATACTGATAGAGTCACATAATTGTTGCTATTAATGGGTTGCCTTGGTATGCCAAAACAGAGATTACATTTGTGAAATTAATAATTCTTGGGTCCACTCCCAGAGAACCGGGTGTTGCACCAATTTCACCACATCCTCTCCTCTGAAATTACTAGAGGTGGTTAGATCTTTGGCAAAGGCAAAAGAATATCATGAGCAAAAGCCCAAAATTCATCACCCAAAAGCATATTACCTAAAGATATCAACAAGAAAGTCTTCTTACTATAAACACCCACAAATTTAAGCACAAAACACAACAAAAATTAATGGAAGCATGAGAAGACAAGGCAATGAAATGTCTCGTCAAACTCTCAAGTCCCTCAAAGACAATTCATGTGGGATCCAGGAGAACAGAAAAAACTACTTATCCAAATCATTACAAAACATAGAGGAGATAAGAAACCTCACCAAAGCAGTGCTGGACATGATCACAGAAGATATGCATTAAAGAGATAAGAGAAATGATAAGTCAAATGATTGTGAAATTTTCAGAAGACCTTAATAAAAAGTGATCTGAGCTGAACAAAACAATCCAAAACATGTAAGAACAGCATAACAAATAGTTAGAGTCTATGAAAAGATTTCAATCAGGAATTCAGAAGACTAAAAATATATTGAAAGTGTGGGAGAAAAAAATGATCAACCAAATGACACTGCAATAGGGAGACTCCCTGGAATATACCATCCAAATGCTGGAATATAGAGTGATATGATAAAGGAGGGAAGGAAAGGAGAAGGAGATGGATCCTCTGGACCCAAGAGGACTCTAGAATGAGAACTGTAGCCCACAGAAAGAGTAAAAAAAGGAGAAATAAACGGGCATAGGTGGGGACCAGCAGTACCTCTGACCGGAGCTGAGTCCAGTTGGTGGCAGGACCCAAACTGGGAAGGTGTGACTGAAGTGCTGGCGATGCATGATTGAATTGCTTAGGCTGTGGCAGTGACGGCGGAGGCAGCAATTGATTGTGGAATCGATTGTGGAATGAGGTGGTCAAGAGCAGGCAAGTGAGTGAACCTGGCGGGCCCAGTCCCCCACCCCCCCACCCCCGAGGGAGAGCGAGGGAGAGGCATCCATCTTAAGACCAGAACTGCACCTAGTTAGGCATGGTTACTTGTTCACACCGGGCCCTGGAGGGTCCTGGTGGAATCTGCACGGGTGCCCTGGGGGTGATAGGGGAAGTTTGGCGGATGGCCCAGTACAGGTTCCCAGGCAGTGGCCCTGTCCTCGTGCACTGTACCAGACATCCGTGGAACAGAAACAGACTGTGGAAAGGCAGTGAACCAACACGGGCTCACAGCAGAGAAATTTGAGATCCCTGAATAGACCAGGAAAATGCCAAGACGGAAAGGTAGAGGGCGCTCTCCGGACTCCTATACAAGCAGAACAAATCCAGGAGAAGCAAACGCAGAAAAGGTCGGGAGTCCAAAAATTAAGCTCTCAGAGGAAATGACAACCGAAGTGGGGAGACAACTCCATGAAGCTATAAAAGAAATTAAAGCGGCACTGTTAGCCCAACTGAGAATTGAAATGAAATACAT
>RJWM01033957.1:0-20004 GCA_004363535.1 Dasyprocta punctata
TTTTTTTTTTTTTTTTTTTTTTTTTTTTTTTTTTTTTTTTTGTTTGATTTTACTATACCTGTGGGAATGGTCAACTATTCTGAAAATAACAAGATATACTATAGTAGCTATTGTTTTCATAGTATCTTTCTTTGAAGCTCTGTACCCATTCTACTGCTTTGTTTTGATTGACTTCGTTCTGTTATGTTTTGTTGGATTTTACTATCTTTAAAATAAAAAAAATTAATTAAAAAAATAAAACAACGCTGAGATACCATCTCACTCCAGAAAGAATACTATTATCAAGAAATCAACCAACAACAAATCCTAGCAGGGCTGTGGGGAAAAAGGAATCCTTCTCCACTGTTGGTGGGAGTATAAACTGGTGCAACCACTGTGGAAATCAGTGTGGAGATTTCTCAGAATGTAAAACTATAGTTTCCATTCAACCTAGCTATTCCCGTTTTTGTTATTTTCCTGAAAGAATTAAAAGTGTCATATCACAGCAACATACATGCAGTAATGTTTACAGTGGCACAGTTTGTAATAGCTAAATCTTGGAAACAGCTCAAATGTCCATCAACTGATGAATGGATAAAGATGTGTTTTTCTTATTCAGTAGGGTACTATTCAGCCATAAAGAAGGATAAGCTTGAAACATTTTTAGCTAAAGGGATGCACCTTGCGACTATACTCTTAAATAAATCAGACACACCTGTGTAAATATCACATGGTTTTCCTGGGTGAGACAGTGAAAGCGCAAATAAGGACCAAAATATATAATAGATATTGGGAAGTGGGAAGAAAATGTTCAAAAGAGTAGGGACATGGGGGAGGAGAGCAGGAAGGAAAGAAGCAACAGAAAGAAAAAAGAACGAAAGGAAAAATGGAAACAAAGCTTTTACAAATAAAGAGGGGGGAAATGCTGAAGGGAGGAGAGGGGAATGAAAAAAAAAGCAAGATATACCATGTACAGGTCAAATTCCCTATGACAAATGTTATCACTATGTATATCTAAAATATACCAATAAATAAAAAGAAAAAATAAATCAAGAGAAAAAATGGCTAACAGTCATTCTGATACCTTAACCCAGAACAAATAGAGTGGTACTTCAATTCATGAATTTAATTTTTCCATGTTTCTGGTTGCAAACCAAACTGGATGAGAACTGAATCAAATTTTTCCATAAGGTCAATATTTAACCTAACCATTGAATTTGATTTGGTTCTCATTTAATTCAACTTGAGACTAGAATCATGGAAAGAATTAAATTTATGAACAGAAGTATCACTCTATTCCAGTAATACATAGTGGCAAAAAGCCTGGGTTGAACACCAGACAAACTCGTTTTTTAACTTGTCTCTGATACTCACTAGGAATCTAATCACGATTGAACTCATAACCTGTCATAACCTGTCCAACCTCTGCTTATAGTTCTCAAGTTCAAATCAGCAGCTCAAAAAACTTATTTAAAAATTGGTTGATCACCAGTAACAAATGATGGAGAGGCTGTGGGGAAAAAGGAACCCTCCTACACTGTTGGTAGGAATGCAGGCTGGTGCAACCATTGTGGAAACCAGTGTGGAGACTTGACAAAAAACTAGGATTGGAGGTCCCATTCAGCTATTCCCCTACTGGGTACCTTCCCAAAAGAATTAAAAACATCATACCACAGTGATACATGTGTACCCATATTTGTAGCAGCACAGTTTATAATAGCCAAATCTTGGAAACAACCTAAATGCCCATTGACTGAGGGATGGATAAAAAAGATGTGATATTTTTATACAATAGAGTACTACTCAGCCATAAAGAAGGATAAACTGGACACTTTTATAGGTAAATGGATGCACCTTGAGAATGTACTCATTAAGGAAATAAATAAGACACACATGTAAAAAAATTATTTTAAGAAAAATAAATAAAAAATAAAAATAAAATAAAAATTGGTTGATCACAATTCAGAATGTAGTTTGCTAACATAGACAATAATGTTAAGGTAGTGCTGAGGCACTCAGACCAACCTAAAAAATCCTATTTGGCCTTATATCCCTGAAGAAGAAGAATAGTATTAATGTACTGATACCTAATCTACCTTTCAAAATATGTGTCCTCCTCTAAGAACCTGTACATGTTTCACTGTCCAGCAGACTGCTTGTGCTCAAGAGATGCTTATTACAAGGAATAAAACAGAATACATTCTTTGAGAAAAGAAAAGCTTCCTCTTTTCATCATTTGGAAGTGACACTTCTTTTGGCAAAGAACTAGAGGACACAGTCTTCCCTAGAGAGGAAGGAAAGTCATGGAGAGAAGATTTATATTTCTGATTACTAGTAAAGTTCATTAATTCTCCTATCTATAAATGAGACAATGTGCCTCAGATGTTCTGAATTGCAAAAAGGGGTTATATGTCCTGTCAATTAACGAGCCTAATGATGAGCATGTGAGGAACCAGTATTATAGGCTATAATCTCTATAATTCCTAATATTCCTTATCAGTGACTTTGATTTGCTCTGATACTTGCCTCTGCCATTATTCTGTATGCACTTAAGTTTAAAAAAAGAAAGAAACACACACCACAATTTTCCTTCTCAGAAAAAATTGTATCAGACTTCTGCTTCGTCTATAAATACCACCCACATCTGAATCACAGAATCATCTTTATCTGCCTCTTTCCTTACTCTTTATTCAAATGATATCTTAGATGCAATTATACGTGACATGTCATGGTGCTGAATAATAGGATACTAAGGACCTAGCCTACAGAGAGTCAGTCTGGTAGAAAAATTTTAATCCTAATTGTTATAAATGGGTGGAAAATGGACCTTGTAAAACAGGACCTCTGAAAAGACAGCAAAGTAAGACACAGTGCAAAAGAGAGCCAATATATCTACAAGCCAAAACATATGGTTTGAGAGCTAATAGAAGCATTAGAGAGCCTATAAATTTGTTATAGAACCAGCAGACACACTATTATGTAGTTTAGGTAAACTAAGTTTGATTTAGAAAGAGGTGATCTAAAACTTAATATATTAAAAAATGAATCCTACCTATTAAAAACTACTTTGGCAACTAAAACAATAGTATACCTATTTTATATTGCAAAGATAGATAAAATTTAAAACTACAGCCATATTATACATGATTACCTTTAGTGGTTTTTAATAATTCATTTGTATTTTATTTAAAAATTGTTTTCAAGTTGGACTTTATGCAAAATATAAATTCTGCCTAAAGAAATCACTGGAAATGGATTATACATGTATATTTATAAAGCATGCGCTTTAGGAGGTATAAACACAGCTGCTCCCTTACTCCAGAGTTTGCTAACATTTTATAACCATAGTAAATTATATTATACTCAATATGACCTTTTTCATATGACAAATAGCATTAAACCATAAGCTTTATACTGCAGATTTAAAGAAAAAATACTGTTAAACATTATCAAACAATAAATATAAAAAGCACATTTTTCTACATGTTAGATTCATTCTCAATAAATTTTAATTTAGAAAAATGGAGGTAAGAATATGTCAAAGGCATCACTCACATAAAATAAATTGTCATTTTTTAATATACAGAGCTCATCCAAAAGAATAATAATTACCATTTATTGAGTACTTACTATGTATCAGATACTATACTTAATGATGTACATGTACAATCTTACAAAGTTTGACAATAATATTAAGAGGTAGATGTTTTATTTCTGTTTAGACGAGAAAATGAACTCCAACTTTTTTGCTACACTATAAATAAAAAAGGAATTCTTCATATCCTTGCCACCAAATATAGTAAATGTGTATATGATCAAAAGTAACCAAAACTACAGCAGCAAGATGTTCTGGTATGCACAGTAGGGTGACTGCTGGAAACAATTACATACTACACATTTCAAAAAGCTAGAAGAAAGGATTTAAAAGTATTCACCATGAAGAAATGATAAATGTTTGAGGAGACAGATATGTTTAAACATATTTAAACATTATATGATGGATACATGTGTCAAAATATATTACCTAATTAATATGCCTAATTCTTAGGTTTTTTTATGTAACAGTTAAAATTAAATGTAAAGTAAATTTTAAAAATCAATGTAATATTCTAAACTTAAACAAAAAAATAGAAGCAATTTTAAATAATGTTAAAAGAAAAAAAGAGCTTCACATAGTGGAGTCAGCCTCCAGCATTCAGGAGGCTGAGGCAGGAGGATTGCTATGAGGCCAGGTTGGCCTATACAGTGAGTTCAAGGCCACCCTGAACTATGTAGCAAGACCCTGTCTCAGAAAGACACAAAAAACAAAGTCATTTTGTGAACACATTCATTCATGGCATAATAAACGTTTTTATGTTCAGGTTAAAATTGTTCTTTTTTTAAACAGAAAAATAACTGTTTTGATAATTGAAACACATATCTCAGTGCCTAAAACACTGCTTGCAACATTGGATCTTAGAGATAAGAGACAGAAAACAAAAATCAAAAAAGACACGTTATTGCCTTTGGCTTTTAAAAACATATTTACTGGTAGTAAATATTAGATATTCCCAAAGAGTTTCTCTTTTGAGCAACTTCCTTAATTAAATTCATGAATCCATCATATTACAGATAGATGAATAATCTTTCCAAACAGTCTTCAGCTCTGTTTGCTGACTTGGCATTAGATCTCCAGAACCACTGACCTAGGAGCCTGCAGTGAGCAGAACCATTTATAACTGTAACCTTTCTGAGCTGATTTCCAATGCCAGTTTCTTTTTCTTAACCAAGGTAGTCTGTAATGTTACTTAGGCCATACTCAACATTGAGGTTTCAGTGATGGAGCCTGGTAGAAAGGATAGAAATGAGTATCCAAAAAAAAGTAAACAACCCTCATTGCTGGCTGAGGTTTGTTGGTGCCTCTTAAGCCTTTGGGAAAAGCTAAATGTTGCCTTTATGCTCAAAATAAACTCAAATGTTCTACTTTCTAACCAAACTCTGTAAAATGGACAGCTGATAATATACTATAACTCATTACACTAATTCATGAGTATATACTATATAAAATAAACATGTTCATACACAAAGAGCAATTACAATGGCCAGTTTATAAGTTTGCCTATGCTAAAACACTAACATGTAAAGGACCCAGGAATGACTGAGAACCCAGCTTGAGCCAAGGTGATATGTGATTATGACAAAAGTAGAATTTTTACATTATAAATGTTTACTTCTTTTCCCTAGTCTTTTAAATTCTTTTCCATTTGTTGAAGGAACCATACCAAATACTATCATTATATCTATGCAAGAGTCTAACAGTCTATTATGCAATAAGAGATTGTAAAAATTACATAATTATAAATATGAGTTAGAATTAATATTTCATCAAGTTTCTTCAGAAACCTCTAGTGAGTTGACAGATTATCACTTTTTAGGACAAAATCTATGTCTAGCCTGTTTTGAAACATCTTTATTCAATTGTAAAGAAGCTCAACTTAGAGGAAGTCATCTATGCATAGCGGGTGGTAAGGCCAAGCAAAGGTTGTAAGAAACCAAGAGGATAGCAAAGGCCTCCAGATGGAGGATGGGGCAGGGAGGTCCCAATGCATGGTAAGAGGACCTGAGGAAGGAGTCCACATGACAACCATGGCCCAAGTGTGGTTGTTATGGTTTGAATATGATATGCCCCCCAAAAGGCCCACTGTATTAATGGCTTGGTTTACTGATGAGCTTGGAAGAAAGTAGCAGAAAATGGCCCCCCTAGTCGGTATACTTCAGTTTCATAGTTGCTCAGGTAATAGTTCCTGTTGCAGTTCTGGTTGCTTCTATCTCCTAGAAACGGCTGGTCACTGTGATGCATATTGTAAGAACCAATCCCCAACTGACAAGCCATTCTGCCTGTGGACTACCTGCTTCCTTATCTCATATAAGCCCCAGACCACCAGAGATCAGGACCTGACATCTTGAGGAACAACTGATGCCTAGTCAGGGCCCTTCCTACATTAAATAATCAGCCTCCAAATCTTGGGTATTGTTTTAATGTCTCTGTTTGCCTTTTCAGGAAGAGATTAGATGATGAGGCTCTAACTTGGCCAGTGGATTAATCTACTGATGAGATCATAATTTGATGGCATCATTAGAAGTGATGAAAACAGGAGGTTGGCTTAGTTGAAATGGTGGAAGATGAGGGCATGACCTTGGAGACAACATCTGGTTCCTGACCCTTCCTCCCGGGCTATTTCCTTTTCTCTGTGCTTCCTGGCCACCCTGAGGCGAGGAGCTTTCCACCACCATACCCTGCTGCCATGATGTTTCTGACTTACCACAGATCTCAAAGCAAGGCAGCCTGCTGACCATAGTTTCAGAGGACTAAAACTTCTGAAACTATAAGCTAAAATAAATATTTCCTCTTCTTAAAGTGGTATTCTGAAGTATTTCAACACAGAGACAGAGTTAACTGAGAGGTGAGGAAGATTTTGAGGAGGGAGGTTCAGAGAAGGGTATACAGCAGCAGTTCTTCTTGGGTTGTCAGAGTCAAAAGATATCCATACAGAGGTTGAGGGATAAACAGAATACCAGGGCAGTGTAAAGCCTGAGCACTGAGGACAACCAAGATCAAATAAAAATCAACATAATTAAAATGGGCAACCTCCATATCCCACTGTCACAAATATATTAACTACACAATATCTCAGCAACAACAACAACAACAAAAATCTTCAAACGAATGGACTTAATAGATATCTCCATTAAGAACAGAATACACATTTTTCTCAGCAGCACATATACTTTCTTCAAAATAGATGATATACTAGCCAATAAAGCATCTTTAAGTACATACGAAAGAATCAAAATTGGGATTGGGGATATAGTTCAGCAGCACATTACCTGCCTCGCAAGTATGAAGTCATGAGTTCAATTCCCAGACCAAAAAAAAAAAAAAAAGAATCAAAATTATCCCATGCATATTATCAGATCACAGTGCAAAATCAAAAGCAGAAGAAGCCACAGAAGTTATCCAAATGTATGGAAATTAGACAATATACCAGACCAAAGAACATACCAGCATTTATAGGAGACAATGACAGCTGTCCTAAGAGGGATGCTTATAGCTGTGAATGCCCACATCAAAAAAAGGGAGAAAGTCCAAATAAATAACATAATGATATACCTCAGGGTCCTAGAATAACAAGAACAATCCAAATACAGACTGGGACAAGGAAATTATAAAGGTCAGAGCAGAAATTGAGACTAAAAAAATATAAAGAATCAATAAATCAAGGGCCAGGGATTTAGCTCAATGGCATAAGTGCCTGCCTGGCAGGCGCAAGGTGGCATACACCTATAATTTCAGCATGAGAGCCTGAGGCAGGAGGATTGCTTCAAGTTTGAGACTCGCCTAAATTGTATAGTAAAACCCTGTCTCAAAAAGACCTTGTTCTGTACAAGAAACACCAAAATATACAAACCTCTAGCAAATCTTACCAAAAAAGGCAAAGACTCAACTCAATGAACTTTGAAATGAAAATGGTGAAATCCCAAGGTACACTGTCTAACACAGAAGATTGTTAGCAATTACACTGAAAAATCTGAACTCCAAAAAACTGGAAAATTCAGAAGAAATGAACAAATTCCTAGATGTATATGAATTGTCAAAACCGAAATAAGAAGATATAAAAACCTTTAATAATCAATAACAAGGAGTGAAATTGAAGCAAGAATAATAAAATCTATCAACTAAGAAAAGGTCAAATACCAGTGGATTCACTGCTAAATTCAGCAAATACTACAAAGAAGATCTAATATCGATACTTCCCAAACTTGTCAATAAAATTGAAAGGTAAGGAACATCCCTAAAGTCATTCCTGAAAGCTACCATTTCCCTAATTCCAACACCAGAAAATGATCCAGCTGAAAGAAACAATAAGAGGACAATCTCTTTAATGAACATAGACACAGCTGAAAAAATCAATAAGAGGACAATCTCTTTAATGAACATAGACACAAAAATCCTCAACAAGATACTGTCAGACAGATGCAACAAATGATCAAAAAGATCATAGGTCATGAACAAGTAAGCTTCATTCCAGAGATGCAAGGATGGCTCAAGATACACAAATCAATAAATATAACACATCACATAAAAAGAAGCAACGACCAAAATCACATGACTGTCAACAGATACAAAAAAAAAAAACCTTTGACAACATCCATTCGTGATTTTAGAAAAACCAAAAGAAAAAAGGTACAGAGGACTTTATCTCAATCAAACTTTATCTCATTCATCAGAAACCTACTGCATCATATAAAATAAGCAAAAACTGAAACTATTCCATCTAAATCAGGAACCAAACAATAATGTTCATAATCATCATCCCTCTTTAAAATATTAGTCAGAGCAATCAGGCAAGGGAAAGAAATAAAAGGGATATGTATAGGAAAGGAAGAAGTCAAACTATCATTATTCACTGATGATGGGATCCTTTACAGAGAAGACCCAAAATATTCCACCAAAAGACTCCTAAGATTAACAACTAACTCCAGCAATATAACAGATAACAAAAATCAATAGTGTTCCTGTATTCTTGTTTCTGTATTCTAAGGATGAACTCAGGAAGAAGAAATTAGTAAAACAATACTGTTCACAATAGCATCAATAAAAATTAAATAGTACAAAATTAACCTAACCTACAAGGAAGTGAAAGACCTATACAAAATCTGTACTCTGAAAAAAGAAATCAAAGAAGACATCAGAAGATGGAAAGATATCGTCCATTCCTAAATAGGCAGAAAAAATACTGTTAAAATGTTCATACTTTCAAGACGGATATACAGATTTAATGCAGTTTCAATCAAAATACCAACAATATCTCTCATAGAACTTGCAAAAGGAATACTAAAATTTACACGCAACCAGAAAAGATCCAACATAATAAAAGCCATCCTAGGAAACGAGCAAAGTAGGATGCATCACAATCCTGAATTTCAAGTTATATTACAGAGTGAAACAGTGATAAAAAACAGCATAGTACTGACCTAAAAACAGACATGTGGATCAATGTAATGAAATAAAGGATTCAGAAATACCCCAGGCCCGTTCAGCTACCTGATCTTGAACAAAGGGGCCAAAAACATATATCGAAGGAAAGATGGTTTCTTTAATAAACCATGCTGGAGCAAATGGCTATCTACATGCACAACACTGAATCAAGACCCATACAACTCACTTAGCATTAAACTAAAATCAAAATGGAAGAAAGATCTAAATGGTAAAAAACAGAAACACTTAATGTCCTGGAAGATAAAATAGGAAAAACTCTAGAAGAAAAGCATAGGCAAGGACTTCCTAAACAGAACCCCACTAGTACGAGGAATAACACCAAAAATCAACAAATGAGATTATATGAAATTTAAAAGCTTCTGAACAGCAAAGGAAACAACCAAGAATGAAGAGATAATCTACAGAATGAGAAGTTACTCCTCAAACAGAAGACTAATATGTAGAACACAGAAATCAAAAATATTAGACCCCTAAAATAGAAAACCCAATTAAAAAATAGGCTATATAAATGAATAGACATTTCTCAAAAGAAGTACAAATGGTCAATAAATATATGAAAAAACATTCAACATCATTAGCCATTAGAGAAATGTAAATTAAAACAACACTTACTTACCGTCTTACTACCGAGAGAATGGTTATCATTAAGAAATCAAGTAATAATAATCTTTTGCTAAATAATAAATGCTGGAGAGGCTACAAGGAAAAAAGGAATATATTTTCTCTTACGTGAGAATCTCAAAATATAAATAAAGACCAAAATAAAAAATAGATAATAGGATAAGAAGATACATCATTTTATTTCTTTAATGAAAGAAAAAACAGAAAAATGATAAATCGTATTGCCTATATGGAGAGTACATAACTATTTGTCATTTTAAGTTTATACTTCATAATATTTTATATTTCTATAAAGTATTTTAAATATTGTATAATTTACATTTTACAAAACAAAATCTTTTTAAAAATTATTTTCCTAGGAATATATTTCATTAATAATGAAAAGTTCCCTCCCAACACAGATCTTTGCATCAATACTACAAATGGAGCTCAACTCCCTTCATCTTTTGCTAAATATCATTTTACAGCACATGCTCTATATTTTCTAAGGATTACTATGAGAAGAAATGTCAACAGTAACAGGGCCAGTGATACAGCTAAGTGGCACAGCACTTGCCTGGCAAGTGCAAGGTACTGAATTTAATTTCTAGTACCAAAACAAAACAAAACAAAACAGTAAAGTATGCAGAAAAAGTAAAAAGGAAGTAGCAATACCGTCAAGAAGGGTCCAAGTGGCATAAAATTGAAAAGAGATTTTCAAAGGTTAGCGAAATACCCAAAAAGCATTGTTAGTATTGAGTAAGAAGTCATAGGTATAACTGTCAAAAAAAATTTTTAATGTGGGTGTGGAAAAAGTTTCTATGTATTTCAATTTTAATTGGGAGGACTTAGAGAATTCAACATGGGTCACATTTTAACAATAAGATTTATTGCTAAGACTCTAATAAATGCCAAAGCTTTTCCCTGGCAGTCAACCCCATAGCAACATACCTGAAGAAGGAGCCTTTCAAATGCCAGAAAGTTGTCCCACTTGGCAGTCTGCGGGTGTTTCAAAGTTTGAACCGTGGCCAGCCCAAGCTGGAGGATCCCACAATGATTCCTTAGAGCTTTGAGGTTGTTCTTGAAGAGCTGAATATAGGAGGTGAGCTGCCCTGGAGTGACTCTCCCTGGAGAAACATAATAATTAATGAGCATATCCTCTTCTGGGAGGAGTAAAAATTATAAAAAGAATACCATGCATAATACCACTGTCGTGTATTTCCCCAGGACTGTAGTGTTAACTACAAGCTTTCCTAAGCTATTATTATTTCAACAACATAGTGACAACAGCAAAGCTGATAGTATTATCTTCATTTTGCAAATAAGGAAGCATATGTTAAGGGATCTGGCCAAGGTAATATTACCAATTCACTTTATAATCCCATAGTACCCTGAAAAAAATGTCAGAGTCACACAAAAATGTAACTGTTGAGCTCAAGTTGGTGTACCTCTGGGAACCCAAGAAGCAAAAACCTAAGATTTCTAACTATATGGAGAAATCTGTTATGACTTTAGCTAAAACTTTATCACTGATATCAGTAGGCTTTTAATATCCATGAGGATAAAAGGTGTCTGTTACATAAAAAAAAAAAAAAGTACAGAAAACTAGGGTGGCAAAAACATTGAAAAACAGGATATAAAAAGAAAGGTTTTGGCATGGCACAGAACACATGCTACAATGGTCCTCTAGATTTGGAACAAGAGAACCCAGGCAGACATTGTACAAAACACACACACACACACACACACACGTAAGCACACATGCACACAATTTATTGATCTACTCCTGTGGAGCCTCCAAGTTCTATCTCTAACTGTCCTGTGATGAATTCTCCTCCCACTCACCAATCTGTTAAATTTCATTCCTGCCATCCATCAGTGTTTTGCACAAGATTCCTAAGCAGCAGATTCTCTCCATCAGGCAAAAAGAAGGCAATAGGGAAAACAAAGCTAAAACTTAACTAAACCATTTTTACATATCTTGCACATAACCTATTTGTGGATCATTCTCTGAAATTCAAATTCGTTCACTTCTAAATTTTTTAGTATTGGCAGAGAATCCACCTACATTTATTTAGCACTTTATGCCTTACGAAGTGTTTATGCATATGTGCCCGCTTCTCAGACTCCTAGCAACATCCTGAGGTAGCCAACAAGGCATGTGCTGTACCTGTACTACAGGCCTGACACCTCAGTGTCTTGTGCAGTGTCAAAAAGCAAGTATTATTTATTAGTTTTTGTTAAAGATCATTACACACACACACACACACACACACACACACACACGCACAAAGACCTTGCCCTAAGAAGCTTAAAGGTCTGTAGAATGTTTTTCTATACTTTCATTAATTTTTTGAAGAGATTAAAAATTTCAGTTTCTTACTGCCTGCTGACCAGGGTAAGCATCTGAAGAAAAAGAACAGTGTGAGGGAGGTGGGTCTCGCTGGTTTCTTTGCTCCCTTGCCAAAACGTAGACTCATTCCTCATCTGCAAGGTAGCAAGTGTTGCCCTTTTCATGCAGTACTTACACGCATATGCCAGTAACACTCTATTAGATGTCATGAAAGCAGAATTTATTTTCCTAAAAATCCGTAAGATGCTAAGACTTAGTAAAAAAAAAAAAAAAAGTATTGCATGGAGATACTTTAAAATACAGACTTCTAGGGCTGGGGATTTAGCTCAGTGGCGTAAGCGCCTGCCTGGCAGGCACGAGGTTGTGAGTTCAATCCCTGGTACCAAAAAAAAAAAAAAAATACAGACTTCTGTCGGGCATGGTGGTGCACTCCTGTAATCCCAGCACTTGGAAGGCTGAGGCAGGAGAATTGTTGCAAGTTCAAGATATCCTGGGCTACAAAGTGAGCTGAAGGCCAGTCTGAACTGCATAGAAGACCCTGTCCCAAAAAGACAAAATAAAAAATAAAAAATAAAGGCTTATGACAGTCTCAAAATTTAAATTTTATTACAACCTTACCAAAAAAATCAAATAGAAACCAACAAATTGAAAACTAAAACATCCTGTAGTGGGATTAATGATTTGAATAAAGCTTCTTACTTCACATTAATTAAGCAACAGGCAACTAGAAACAGATGCTGAAAAACTAATGGGTAGAACAGTTACCCATATCGCTCTTTACCAAAAAAAAAAAAAAAATTTTTTTTGTCAGGCAGTTTTGCACAATAATTTAAAAATACCACCCCAGATGGCTTTGCAACACGTTTTTTAGCATCATAAAACAAAAGTTACTTTATATTGACTGCATAATATATGGCATTTTTTAGAAAATGACAATTGGACATTTGAAAAGTGATTTTCAGGTATGAAATGCTATTAGACCTTTTTTTATTATTTTAAAGAAAAACAGTCACCATATTTCAATTCAGTTAAGAGAAAATAAAGCATTATTAGCCACAAATACTGTGATTTTTTTATTAGTACATGTGTACATAATGTTTACATTCTTTGTGGGGAACTGGCACATGTACATAATACATCTTCATCTCTTTTTTTCATCCCCTTTCCCTTTGCTCCCTCTTCTCCCCTCTCCATCTCTTGATCCCCTTCCCCTTTGCAAAAGCTCTGTCTCCCTACTTCCTGCTATCTCTTATTTTGTTTTTTATTTATATTTTGGTTTTCTCATATTAGAGAAAGTTAAGCTTGTGTGTCTGATTTCTTTCACTCATTGTTTAGATAAATGTTTGCTTGTTTGCTTGAGATAAGGTTTCACTACATAATTCAGGATGGCCTGGAACTCACTATGTAGCCTAGGTTGGCCTCAAACTGACAAAGATCCTCCTGCTTCAGTCTCCTGAGTGCTGAGATTGCAGACATGTGCCATCATGCCTGGCAAACATTAAGATAAATCTTTTTAAAAAGTCATTTAAATATAATTAGCTTTTGAGGAAAAGGGTACCAAAAAAAGCATAAACATTTTAATATTCCCTATAATCCTTAAAATTTTGATTCAATTTAATTAAAATGTATGGTGAAACCTATTTTCATTACCCCATGCACAACAAATTACAGCTTGTTCAACCTGTTTTGTGGCTCAGTAAAATACATTTAAAATATCTACACATATCTAACTCTTCGCTGGCATAGTTAAAGAGTATTTAATCAGTGCTATATTTGATTTAATCCTATAGCTATCATGAGGGTAGAGGCCAACCAATAACAGAAATTTTGTCTAAAATAATATGGTTTGCTGTTTTTAAAAAATTTGTTGATATAAGAAATAACCATGATATTGTTACAGGCAGCTGAGTTAGTTAGAAATATTATAGGCAATCAGACAGGGATAGGCCCTCAAAGGAGCTGGCACAGAGATGTGTACCTCTTGCTGTGGGCCAGATCTCAAAACAGAAGACAAAACAAATGCAACCACATCCTAAGTATAAACATTAGGGATTAGGTATGGATCACCTTGAGAAGCCAGGAATTACCATCCCAAACCCCCACAGAAAGAGTCACTGATCTTAAGAATGCTCGCTTGCTACATGACTCACTTTCCCATTTGTCCCTGATTTGGTCAATTTTACCTAAACAATTAATCTTACTGGTTAACCACAGTTCTGTCCCACCTCATGCCTGTCTGCCTTGTGAGTTCCCAGTTTTCCCCGTCATGGTTTTACTCTATAAAAGTCACTAGAAAAGACAGTCTTTGGCAACCCACTGAGGACCCCTTCTGACTCTCTCTCAAGACAGAAGCTTTCTTTCTCTCAATAAATAGTTCTGCTCTTAACCTCTGTTGTTCCTAAAATTCATTCCATGATTTCAGAGAACATGAACTCGTACTGCTAAGACTGGTTTACTAGTTTATACACAATTGGAAAACAGGAATAATGGTAACATGACATACTGGTCACTTGTAATTTTTTTCCTCTATTTGAATATTTTGTACCATCAAATAATGGCTGTTGAGCACAAAGCAAACGAACACAGTTGAATACTACAAAAACAGCTGCATAGTTCATGAAGCATCCGTCACCCCAGCTCTTCCTCTTGGTTCTGCTGGCCATATGCCCTGTCTTAGAAGTACCTTCTGTTGAATACATCCTGATCTTTGGTGCATGTTGCCTTTACAACCATAATAAAACAATCAAAACTGCTCTCATACCAACTTCCAAGGAGCTACCTTCACTTCTTTTGTTCACACCAAGGTCTACATTTGTTGTAACATTTATGCATGTCTTTTTAACTGTTTTAGTACTTTTTGTCAAGATTCCATTATCCTTGTCAATGCTCTAATTACAAAGTTGCATAGATTTTTGGAAGGGCTGCTACGGGTTGTTAACTTTTTTTCACCATGAGCCCTGATACCAGCACATAATTTTAGAAAACACAAATTTTTTAGGAATGCATTTAAATAACAACTACCAATGAACAGACAAGGAAGCAACTGCACGAAAATTAAACTATTCACTGGCAGACAGCACCATTAGCAAACACTTGGAATGTTAGTTTGACATAAGAAAGTCAAAACTGTGTGTACGAAGGATGGTTTGGAAGTCTTGTAAATAATGTACAAAAGGATTAAGAGGCTACACGAGTATAACTGTTTGCATCCATTCCCCAGGAGACTGAGAATGAGAAGTGAGAAAAAGGGGTAGATGATATAGTCTATGAGTAGCCAATATCTGCTTATGATCATTCAGTATCTTTTTTCCTCACCTGCTGGTTATTTTTATAACTTACATGGTTACAGCAATTTTGGGTTTTACCAACTGTTACAGCAAAGTCAGATTTACCAGTGATGCAAGAAACCAAGCGGCACTCAGAGAAGTGACAGGAACCAAACTATTATGACAGCAGACCCAGAGGAGTTCGGCACCCCAAAGTCTGAGCTCCGAGGCTGGGTTAGGGGAGTTGTTATATACAGTTTGTGGCATGACGGGATAGGGTGAGCAGAACAAAGGCAGTTACTTGAAGGCGACAGGTTTACAACTTTGAACATCTGGTCTGCCTTGGCTGGCCAGAGAGTCAGGCAACAAGAGGCTATGAAGCAGCTGGTACAGGAAAGGGAGAATGGCACAGCAAGGTATGGGGAGTGAGATAACGAGGCTGCAAAGCAGTTGGTATGAGAAAGGGAAGAGGGCAGCATAGCAAGGTACAGAAACTGTTGTAATCAAAGTAAGAACATAACATCATTGGACAGGCTCAGGGTTGAACCTATGGGGGGCAGGTCCCAGGGTGGTTTATTTTTTGGTCTCAACATTATATGCTTAAATTTTCTCTTTTGCTGTCAACTACAGAAGGCATCACAAGGCTGTTTAAGATCTAAGAAGAGGGTATTAAGTCCCTTACCTCTTCTTTTACTTCTTTTATTGACCCTTTCATCTTTTAAACCATCTGTACTTTTATTTTCACTCTGTCAAAGTTGATAGCATTCATAGTTTATTCCATAACTATAATTTAATACCATGTGCTTTTTCTATAGTTTAATTCTAGATTCAAAAATCAATCAATAATGTTTATATCATTATAAATTATATAGCTTCACAACAAATCAAACTGTATGCTACAATAACATTTCTTCATCCACGTAAGATTTTTTTTTTGCTTTTAGAATGTTCTATAGTGTTTCATTTTGTTTTCATTATCTACCTGAATCAAAGCTTTAAACTATTCTAATCTTAAATATACTATTTTGTTTTTGGAGTTCATCACACCCAACACTTCCCAAGCCCTGTTATTATACATAGCTAAGTTATGTAGAAATATTGGAAGCACTCAGACAGGGCTGGACCATGGAAAGGTCAGTGCAGAAGATAACTGTGACTGGAGGTGCATTCACCAAAGGCCAGGGTTCAAGAAAAAAGGAATAACTACAACCATATACTTCCCCTAGAGATGAACAGCACTGATTGATATTCTAAGTAGGCATTAATCAACTTGGTTGGAAGACCAAACCTTCCAGGAAAGTCCTTGTCCACCCCATGTGCACATTCTAAATGACTTGCTTCTCAATTTGATCCCCATTTAATCAATATTAGCTAAGCAACTATACTTGTTATCTTATTGGTTCCCTATAGTTTTGTCCCACCTCATAACTCACCTTGTGACTTTCCATTGGACAATTATTACCTAAGTTTATACTTATAATCTTACTAGTTGACTATATTTCTGACCTACCTTGAACATGCCTCACCTCCTGACTTTGCTCACTAGAACACCCTTGAAAAGTGGGGTTGGTGGGCAACCCAGTTTCTGGGTCCCCTTCTGTCTCTCTTAGACAGAAGCTTTTCTTTCTTTCAATAAATTCATCTGACTGTTAACCTCCATTGTTCCTAGAATTCATTCCTCAATTTTAGAGAACATAAACTCGGTACTTCAAACATCTAGACGATTGGGAGTTTCTTTCCTCTTTGTCACTGTCAGCCTTCTGTCCCATTGAGGCAGATGAACTTTTGGCCTTTATTCATAGCCATCAGCCAGAAACTCCTTTTGCTACAAGCAACTGAGTTAGTTAGAAATATAATAGGCAGTCAGATACGGCTAGGCCCTCAAAGGAACCAGTACAGAGGACCAGATGTCTTGTGACCTTGGAAGAGATACACACCTCTTGCTGTGGGCCAGATCTCAAGACAGAAGGCAAAACAAATGCAACCACACCCTAAGAATAAGTATTAGGGATTAGGTATGGATCATCTTGAGAAGCCAGGAATTACCATCCCAATCCCCTGATCTGTAAGAATGCTCGCTTACTATGTGACTTACTTCCCCATTTGTCCCTGATTTGGTCAATTTTACCTAAACAGTTAATCTTATTGGTTGACCACAGTTCTGTCCCACCTCAAACCCATCTGCCTTGTGAGTTCCCACTTTTCCCCACCATGACTCTATAAAAGTCACTAGAAAAGACAGAGTCTTTGGCAACCCACTCGGGACCCCTTCTGTCTCTCTCTCAGACAGAAGCTTTCTTTCTCTCAATAAATATTTCTATTCTTACCCTCCATTGTTCCTAAAATTCATTCTTCAATTTTAGAGAACACGAACTCACACTGGACATACCGTAAGTCGGGAGTTTCTTTACCCTATATCATTTGGAGGTTCCACCAAGATCGTTACCCAATATCACTCTGACTGCTTTCTTAGATTGGATCATTGTTTTGTTAAGTCCTTGGTTTTTCTTTCTTGGTCTACTACCTTGTTTTGCTGGATAGCCTCAAGTAACTTCCTCAGAAAAGATCTGTTGAACAAAGTATTTCAATTGTCTGAAAAAAAATGATTCTTGCCCTCATGGTTTTATAACAGTATTTCTGGCTCTGGAATTCTTGGTTGAAAATAATGTATTGCTTCATTGTCTCTGGTATTCAGGATTTGCTGATGAAAAATATATGCTCATCTCAGTACCATTCCTTTGAAGATGAGCTTTTTTCTATCTTGGGATACCTCAGAATCTTTTCCTTCTCTAGTACTCAGGGGAATCACAGTGAGTGGGTCTCGTTTAAAGAGTTTTAGAAATTCTTTCTACTTGCTGCTCAGTAAGCCTTTCAGTTTCAAATAGTTTCCTTCACCTCTAGAGAAGTCTCATACTCTTTCTCTGTCAAATTCTTATACTCTGCATCTCTTTGATTTACCTTAAACACTAGCCAAATATTTTATTTTCACAATGATATTTTCTGAGTGCTTTTTTATTTTTATTTTTTTTAGAGGTGAGTTTTGTTTTTATTTTTTTTATTTAAGCAAAAAAGAAAGAAAAAAAGACAGGTATAACAAAGACAACAAGCAAAAGAGACAAACAAACGACTAGAGTAAATACACAACAGTAACATTGCAGGTTTACAAAACAGGATGATAGAAACTTGACAATGGTTGCAATACTGTGTATTGTTACCTTCAAAATGGTTACTTACATTAACAGATATAGACATGTAAAACTGATCCAATCATATGAGTATTAATTGTTCTTTCTCAATAACAAATACGTTCAGCAGTGTGTTCATTTTAGGTATCTTACATATACATATATACAGATTTATACCTTTTCCTTTTCGCTTTTCTCTTTCCCCCTTTTCCCTTCCCAATTACTTTTGCTCTTCGAGCTGCTTTTTACCCTTACATAGCATTTATTATAAATTTTGGATCATACACACGTTTTTAGTTTCTTACACTAGGGAGACAATACGGTATTTACACATGTGGGTTTGATTTATCTCACTTATGAGTATGGTCTCAAGTCATGACCATTTACTTATAAAAGTCTCAATGCAATCTTTCTTAATAGCTGAGTAGTACTCCATTGTATAAAAATACCATGTCTTTTTATCCAGTCTTTGGTTGATGGGCACTTGGGTTGTTTCCAAGATCTGGCTATTACAAATTGGGTTGCTATGAGCTGCGTGCACAGATATCACTGTGGTATGATGTTTTCAATTCTTCTGGGAAAATGCCCAGAAGTGGGATAGCTGAGTTAAATGGGATCTCTAATCCTAGCTTCTTGAGGAATCTCCACACTGATTTCCACAGGGGTTGCACCAGTGTACACTCCCACCAACAGTGGAGAAGAGTTCCTTTTTCCCCACAGCCCCTCCAGCATTTGTTGTTGGTTGATTTTTGAAACTTGGCCATTCTTTCTGGAGTGAGATGGAATCTCAGTGTTATTTTAATTTGCATTTCCCAAATGACCATTGATGTTGAACATTTTTTCATATATTTATTTGCCTTTTGTATTTCTTTCTCTAAGAAGTGTGTATTCATCTCAGATGCCCATTTTTGGATTGGGTCCTTGAATTTTAGGGCCCTGATTTCTTTTAATTCTTTATATGTTTTAGACAGAAGTCCTTTGTCTGATGGACAATTGGCTAAGATATTTTCCCAGTTCGTGGGTTTTCTTTTCACTCTGTTGGAGATTTCCTTTGACATACAAAAACTTTTTAGTAAGATGAGACCCCAGTTCTTGATTCTGGGAAGTGTTTCCCATGCAATTTCATTTTTGTTCATGAACTCTCTGCCTACTCCTATGTCAGCAAGATTTTTACCTACTCTGTCTTCCAGTAAGTTTAGTGTCTCTGTTTTTATATTCAGATCTTGATGCATTTTGACTTTCTTTTAGTGCATGGTGATAAGCATGGATCTAATTTTAGTTTATGGCATATAGAAAGCCAGTTTTTCCAGCACCATTTGTTAAAGAGGCTGTCTTTCTTCCAATGTACGTGTTTGGCCCGTTAGTCAAAGATGAGGTGGCTGAGTGTGTTTGTAGTTGTGGCTGTATCTTCTAATCTATTCCATTGATCTTCAGGTCTGTTTTGATTCCAGTACCATGTTGATTTTATCACAGTAGCTTTGTAGTATAGTTTCAAATCAGGGATTGTGATGCCTCCTGCCTTCCCTTTGTTGCCCAGAATTGCCTTTGCTATTCTAGGTCTTTTCTGGTTCCAGATGAATT